>CACRXK020011110.1:0-16756 GCA_902702795.2 Paramuricea clavata | reverse complement strand
TCGTGCCTAAATGACCTCATTCGCCGCTCCAAAGTTACTTTGCGTACACCCATCATACTGCTTACTTCGCTATAAAAAATTCAATTGCCCCTCGTGTATATCATACGAAGGACCTACGAAGGTTTTCCACGGCATAAACTTGTGCTGGAAATGCAGAGTTATTCAGAGTTATTCATGGTGGAATAGCGCTACCGCTGCTCAAATTGGTTTAAATTTTTGCAAACCCTATCCAGAAATTCCAAAGTGCATGCAGATGTCGTCGATTCTAATATTTACAAGATATCTCTTTAAAACGTCAAATCGTATTGCCAATCCCTCTACACAATTTGGGTCACCAAGGCTAGCTGTCTAATCGTGATATTATATCCTCAATAATGTTCAGTGCACCATGATTTTCATCACTGATTCCGCTCGTTCGTAGCCGCCATATAGGAATATGCCAGGGGAGAAGTTTAACGAAGTGCTAATTAATATTGGCGGATATTTAACGCGGTGCTATATAACCGCCAATATCCACTTCTCAAATTCATGTAGTGATGCGTTTTCAACCTGTTTTGAAACTTCAACATTGAAAATCACTTCAATATCTATACTTCAATGTTGTATTTCACTTAAATTTGACACGTTCAATATTTAAATTAACATCAATTAGGGAAACATGTTGAAATTGAAGCAATGTTGAATTAAAGTGGCATGCTGAATTTGATATGTTCAATGTCGAAATTTACTTCAATACGGAAACATGTTGAATTAATATCAACATGAATATTGGCGGAAATCTGACGCCATAGGGGACACCCCCACACCCCCCTCTAGCTATGCTCCTGAAGGCAGTAGAGCTATCTTTCTAAACCTACTAGCTAGCAACTCCAAAAATGATGTGGAGCAAACTATCTCGGGCTGGAGATCCATACCAATGGAAATCTCGTACCCAGAGCAATGCCTTGCGCTGGCTAGGAAGGCATTGGCTCTGGGGAAATTGACAACCGAAACCCCTAAATTTAGGTGTTTCGATTAACGTTAAACCAATCACAGCACAGGGGAAATTCAATTTCCCCAGAGCCAATGCCTCCCTTACCTGCGCACAGGCATTGCTCTGGGAACGAGATTGTTCCAGTGGCGAACCTAACAGTAACTGGTCATGCCATGACAGATTTTAATAATTATTTAGATTATTCAAACCTTTAAGAATGTATAAGCTAATTCAGTAGTCATCAAGTATCATGCAAGGTACAGATTGACCCATGCAGCCAATCATCACTATAGTGACTATAGACTTTTGTTGGTTAAGATTTTTCGTGACCTCCCAATGTTATTATTTACCAGTAGCAATAGCTGCTATTACTACTACATGGTTAGCTGCGATAGACATATACCAACCTGCACGCCGTAGACTTTAACTTTGTTATACTGTTTGATCAAGCATTTCGATCGTTTCACGAAATTATTGTGTGACCTCTTGGTCCACCATGAACGAATATTTCCATTTTCGTCGAACTGACTGCCTGTTGTTAGGGAGGATTTGAATTGTAAACATGACCGCGAGTATTTGCTTAAATTTAACAGTTATATGCTTCAAAATATTAATGCTGCGTTTACATTATACCAGATGGCTTTCCGTAGCGACGGAAAACCGTATGGCATAGGTTGACCGGGGGGAGTTAGGGTGGTGCGCACCCATCCAAGCATGGCAAGAGGTTGCTAAATTGCGTCTTTAAAATGCATTTTATTACTTTTAAAAGGCAATTACATAATAAAAAGTAAAATGGAGACAATATGAGATAGTAAAATATTTGTGCTATTGTTAAGCAAGACTATACAGACTAGTTCTTTGCCACCTTCTCACTTGTGATTACCCATGTGGTCAACGGTTGCACCATGCATGAACCATGACCACGACCAAACTCTGTGAATCCTCCTATTCATTTACCATCTTACCTTGCTTGTCAAAGCCATGGGTGATTTCATGACCCACGATCGTCCCAAGAGAACCATATGTTAACGCCCTGGAATTTACCACAAGAAATTTGCAATTTAATTTTAATTTGTTTTTGGCTTACTGGCTTAATTAATATTAATTAAAAATTATTTAATTCTGGTTGGCTGAAGGAGCAGTGAAATATTTAGCAAATAGATAAATTTTGCCGTTGTCTGTTCGGTTATAGATACACAGGCGTCATAATGGGGAAGAACAAAAAGTGGTTCACGAGCCGCCGATGCGAGCTCGAGTGGGTCACATTTTCGACGAGTTCACGGATGTTGCGAAGCAGCGTCTGTGAGTCTTTGAGTCTGAGAGTTGCTTGAGTGTGGGGTGAGTGTGGGGTGAGTGTGGGGTGAGTGTGGGGTGAGTGTGGGGTGAGTGTGGGGCAGTTAAAGAAAAAGAGTTATTGTGATGGCAAAAATATAATATTTACCAATTAACTTACTGTGATATTATTCTTTCGTAGTTAGTAATTCTGTAAGAATGGGTTTATTTTACGAGGAAAGAAATAAGAATGCAGTACCACAAAAACGGCGGATATTGGAATTCTCATGTGTTTCATGCATACAATTAAGTGAATTTGTTTCTGCATGATGTTTTATGTATATTATTGATTAGTAATAATAGACTAATAGTATGGTTTCTCGCGCAATTTGGGGAAAAAACATACATGTAAACTCATGTAAAATTTCCATTATTAAAATACTTAAAACTGGTATAATAATAGCATTTATGATTTTCGCTTATTGGCATATATAAACATTGTACGTTGCAGGGGTATTTGTTAAATTCTGAAGAACAAAAACATTACATTACTTTAGTGTGTCACCTCTGTAGAATGGTGGTTGTAATATTCCTGCTAAAACAGCTGCAAGATAACCAAAAAATATCGATAAATGCAGAAACAAAAGCATAGTGTTAATGAAAAAATAGAAGCTCACAAAGCATAAGGTCATGGAAAAAATAGGACGAAAAGTGGACGAAAAGACATATTAGGAAACTAGGGGTACCAATGTGCAGGGACTTCATACCTCCTTCAACAAAATATTTCAATTTTCACTCAAGTTAAACTTGGCGCGCCAATTGTTTTGTCGAAATGTTTGAACGTTTAATTATACGAAAAGTTTTATTATCACCCGGTGTATGTTGTCAAGGCCATTTCTCAATGTCGTCAAAATCATTAGATTATGATTAGTGCTAGAATAAATACAGTTCAATTAACGGACATTGTGATTGGCAAGCCATTGGGAGTGAAAATCGCAGTAACTCGAGTATTTAGGCATATTAAATTATACATGCACTAATTACGCATCAGTCGTTTTCAGTCTAAAAAGCAAAACAAACTTTTGTACATTTCTCATTCGAGTTTTAGCCAAATCGAACAAAAGTTTAATCTGTTTGTCTTTGACCTTATGACCATCAGCACCACAAAGTTTCGTATTAAACTGTTACATAGTTTGTAAGCCATTAATTCTAGTCTAATTGACAAACACAAACAAACAAACAAACAAACAAACAAACAAACAAACAAACAAACAAACAGACAGACAGACAGACAGACAGACAGACAGACAGACAGACAGACAGACAGACAGACAGACAGACAGACAGACAGACAGACAGATAGACAGATAGACTTACAAACAGACAGACAGACAAGACAGACAGACAGACAGACAGACAGACAGACAGACAGACAGACAGACAGACAGACAGACAGACAGACAGACAGACAGACAGACAGACAGATAGACTTACAAACAGACAGACAGACAAGACAGACAGACAGACAGACAGACAGACAGACAGACAGACAGACAGACAGACAGACAGACAGACAGACAGACAGACAGACAGACAAACAAATAAACAAACAAACAAACAAACAAACAAACAAACAAACAAACAAACAAACAAACAAACAAACAAACAAACAAACAAACAAACAAACCTTGGTAAACACATAAACAAACTAAAGGGCACTCGGAGACGGCATGTCTTAAAAGTTATGTATATCATGCATAAATTATACAAGCAAAGCAAGAAAATTTTTTTCCAATTTCTCATCAAATATTTTTTCTTCCAAATTTAAAAAAAAGTTTAATTAATTTGTCCTTGGACAATGTCTATTAGTCCCACAAATTTTTGTATTAAGTACTGTTTAAAAACGGGCAGGAGTGTTTTATTAGGTTTAATGTCACAAGCGCGCACTACAAATTCAATAGATATACTGCCTTATTAGTATTCTTTATATAAAGAATACTAATGAGGACACGACTACAATACATACTGCCTTATTAGTATTCTTTATATAAAGAATACTGATTAGGAGTGTTTTATCAGGTTTAAAGTCACTGCACGTGACATATTATGGTTGCCATGATGCCTAAGCGAAATTCGAATCGCTTTGATATTTATATTTGTGCATGAATTTGTTATTTTGTTAGTTTGTTCCAAATCATAAGACTAATACGTCTTAGCTTTGCGCTTGTGGTGCACTTGTTTTGCTCATGCTCCATGGCACCACACAGTAGTACATGGCACTGCACGGCAAAATTTTTTATCTATGTAAGTTATCGGGCTGGCAGCCAAACACACAACCGGACAAAAACATGTGTTT
Source organism: Paramuricea clavata (assembly GCA_902702795.2). Taxonomy (NCBI): domain Eukaryota; kingdom Metazoa; phylum Cnidaria; class Anthozoa; order Malacalcyonacea; family Plexauridae; genus Paramuricea; species Paramuricea clavata. The sequence continues at coordinate 12,155 of CACRXK020011110.1, read as the reverse complement.
GTTTGTTTATGTTCGGAGGTAACAAGAAAAATCTAAGAAAAGAAAAAAATAGCATGTAAGAAGGTAGAGAAATAAAGGAGGAAAGGGGTGTGGGAGGATGAATGGATCGATGGATGGAGGGAAGGAAAGAATGAATAAACAAAGAAAGGTAGGGACGAATCTTGGATGGAAAGAAGGTAGGGGAAAAAAGCAATTAAAAAGGCGCATTAAGAAGGAAAAGAGGGTGAGAGAAATAGAGAAAAGAATGAAATAGGAAAGGTGAGACAAAAAGGCATCAGACTTCAAACGAAGAAAGTTACTTACTCATTCCATTTACTGGAGGGTAATAATACGCATTGACCTCAAGAGGCGACTCTAAGAACCTGTCAAGAATCAAGAAAAGAAAAAAAATTGCATTAGTTCGTTCTGACAAATTTGATAAAGATAGAAAAGATGATTTTGAGCGTCGTATGGTGCTTCTAATTGGACTTTTTCTTGTTCATCTTGAATTCTAGGATGTTCTAGCCGGCCAAATTGGTGTGACTCATTATTTATTCACTTACAAATTTAAGAATATGACAGACCATTTATGACCAAATTCTATGCAGACAATATGCTTTCCGTCCCACCATAGCCTACCGAAGGGAAGATGGCTGTGAAACTCATTAGAATAACAATATAACTCATTATCTTTGTGTCAACGTTTATTCATAAATCTGGTCGTTTCACCGTCACACGTGTGTATTGTATTTTTACCAAAACCACCAATAGCAATTTCCAGTTTCCCTATTGTTCGAGTCACGGATAGGTGACTTTCCTAAACATTGTTATTGGTTAGTTGGGAAAGAATACAATACACACGTGACGGTGAAGGACCAGATTTATGAAGAAACGTTGACCGACATAGATAATGAGTTATATTGTTATTCTAATGAGTTTCACAGCCATTTCCCTTCGTTAGGCTATGATCCCACAAAAACCAGGTATGGGAAAGGGTAGGAACCTTTCAACATGTCAGCGGCACCACAGTTGATTTGTGCTGGTCACAACTGTATGGTCGCTATTGGCTTCATTTATACATAGCAAAGGCACTATCCAGTTCTAGTTTTCAGATCAGTTTGTATAACACTGCGAGCTCTATACAGGTTGTATATTAAAAAATAAACGGAGTCCTCACATAAAGTGTAAATTTCAAAGCAAATATGAAAGTTAGACGTTTATACTTGCATTCTTTCGAAATCGCGATTTTTCGGCTATTTTATGTACTTTATTTTATAAAATTTGGAGTTATTGCTGGCGAGCTGTGTCAATTTAAGTAAGTGCAATTGGAAAATTAAAAAACGTAGATGTATTGAATTCACAATTTATTCAAACGTTCCAAAAATAAGTTGGAAATACACATTTACTCAACGTGGCCTCCATTTCTAAGTTTACAGAAGTTCGTTTTTTGTCTCATATCCAAGACAAGTCTTCTTCTTCCCGAGTTTACTTTATTTCGATTTAAACTTTATGGGGGGTTCTTCCATCCAATGCATATGCAGCCGGTATTTGTTGACATTACGCCAAACGCTCGATGAAGATTACGTGTCTTAACACTGCAACAACGCGGGACTTCGAAAATTATTATTTCGAAACATCTAAAAACGAGCGCTTGTACTAAATTCTTTTTATTGCAATTAGCCTTAGTTCAAAATTTTCAAGAAACCCTTCATTCGAAAGATGAAAAAACAAGCTTTAAATTGAGCACAAAACGAAACTATGGTAGTTTATTTTACGATAGAAATAAGGATATTTAGGACGACTCCGTTTTTTTTATACGCCCTGTACATATCTGGAGCAAAAATCTGCGTCGAAAAAGTGAAGTCCAGTGCCAGCCCCTTTCTACTGCTGTTGACGATGTGATGCTACAAGAAGTGCATGTGCCAAATAAAATAATACTATGGTTTTATGAAATGATAACATGATTTGCGATATGATCTGTGGTAAAAACTGGACTCAGCTTGGATAAGCAGTATGTAAACTGTTTATAATCTTCATAAGCACTGGACGTCAATTTGCGCCATCTTAGCTTTCCTTTTTCCATATGCTGAATGACCTACGTTTTTACTCCTGACGTTCGTATTCCAGATGTATATAGAGCTCATTGGTATAACATACTTCTTGTCATCAGGAAGCCTTCCCAATGTATCTAGTTTCTTCATAGCATTATCTCTTATAAAACTCAACTGGTTTTGCAAAAGTTGAGATTTACTGACATCAACCTGGAAAGTAAATTACAGTATACACAAGTAGATTATATCACACGGAATATTTGACAAGAAACTAAACAACAAGCACTCACATTCTCATAAAACTTGTTAAGCTTGCCAGGATCTTTTATAAACGGTGGATAACCAATGTTTTTCCTCATCTTATCCAGCTATTATGTATAAAACGATTTATTAAAAGATTATTGTACATAACAGTCAGTTGCACAGTACAGTTCACATACAATGTACTTCTAGTTGAAAAGGTTATACTGCAAGTCTTTTAGATTGAGTAATGCGCTAACGTGCAAAATACAACAGCGAAATACTGATTAGACAAAAGAAAATTTTATATTTTAATTTACAGGCAAAAACAGATGAAAACACATTACATCACTAACGTGACTAACCTTAAGGTGCGCCTGAGCGCGGGTTGCGTCATCCATCCAATCTTGTTCTTTCAAGCCATTAATAAACTGATTCTTTATCTCGGTAAATAATTCTCCCACCTATGAAAAACAAATTATTATTAAATGTAGTCACCTTAGTTTTCAAACAGGTGTATTACGAACCTCAGGCTCAGAAAATATATACTTGACTTTTAAATTCTAATCCTATAATACTATTCTAACACTATTCTAATTTTACTCATTCTATTCTAATTCTATTCTTATTCTAACTCGATGTATTCCAATTTTACTCTAATTTTATTCTATTTTTATTCTATTTTTATTCCAATTTTATTCTAATTTTATTCTAATTCTATTCTAATTCTATTCTAATTCTATTCTAATTCCATTCTAATTCTATTCTAATTCTATTCTAATTCCATTCTAATTCTATTCTAATTCTATTCTAATTCTATTCTAATTCTATTCTAATTCTATTCTAATTCTATTCTAATTCTATTCTAATTCTATTCTAATTCTATTCTAATTCTATTCTAATTCTATTCTAATTCTATTCTAATTCTATTCTAATTCTATACTAATCCTATTCTAATTCTATATTGGATATCCTGTTAGCGATGTGCCGGATTCGGATAATTGCATTAAATAAAATGTACCCGGATATTTACCGGATAATACTGGAACTTTTATTAAAATCATGAAACCTAAAAAATGTTTCCTTTGTCTTTTGTATGTATTATGAAACATGATATGCAGTGTTAAAAGGACTACAAGTCTGTATTAAGCTCAATTATGTTCTAGGTTAATACTAAAAGGTGGCCTTCACGCCATGCTTTTTAAAACACAACAACTTACGTATGCGCGCCCGCTTGGACTCCCGACTGCGGGCTCAAAACCGAATATCAACATGCAGGAAATGTTTTCGAGATATAAACAGCTCTCTGCCCTTGATTTCCCGCAGACCCATTGCCACAGATATTAGATAAAGCACATAATGAAACAATATTGAACAAGTACCACGCTTAGTATCCGGTTACTACCCAAATATCTAGTATCTGTTTATCATTTTTCCCTAACCGTTATCCAGTAGACTACCATCCGGAATCATTTGGTATCTGGCAAAACAGTATCTGCCACATGTTAAATACGTGCGAACAAAACCCTTGTCTCTAAAAAGCACATATTAAATGCAGACCTGTTTTCGAGCACACGTATTATGAGCTTCATTATCTGGTAACCACACCCTATATAATCGATATCAAATTACCTGTTATTATTATCTTTAATCCTTACCGTTTCCATGGCTTCTTCTGACACATATTCATTTACATATAGCAATGTTGTAGCATATTCAAAAGCACGGTTTGTTAATGTGCAACATGTTTCCCATCTGTCTATCGGGTGCTCTACACCATAATCTTTTTTGTATTTATCATATGCATCTCTAAATGCCACAGGCAATGTTGATATCAGCTCTCGGATGGCATTCCACATTATCGCATTGGCGAGTAAACTAATAAATAAATATGAAATAAATATAAAACTAATTTGACATTTCTTAGAGGAAGTGTTGCAACGCAAAGTGGTGTTTTGAGTGAAATTTGCCATTTTCAAAAATGGAAAAAATACAAACTTTAAACCCTACTTAATCATATTTGTATCATTTTATTGCTCACTTCCCTTGTGGTCGTTTGAGCACTCTGGCCCCAATACGCTCTGCGCATGTCTGGATGCGTTGAGTCACCGTGTTGTACCACATGCCTTGGTGAGAGCAAGTTCATGGGGTATAAATACGAGTGTCTCACGTATCTAGACGTGTACCATGCTGCACTGACGAGGCGTTGAACGCCAAAACATGCATGTATGTCTGCAGATTGTACTCTATATATATATATATATATATATATATATATATATATATATATATATATATATATATATATATATATATATATATATATATATATATAGATCAATTTTGCATTCTGATTGGCTAACACCATATTGTCTAAAAATAACCGAACTTGACAGTTGACAATAACAATTCAACATTTGTATTTTTATGATTCTTGTGTGTACGAGTATCTTTTGCAAAATAATCTTTCAAAATGAGACGTTTTCCCGACTGCATGATTTACTTTCGCCTCGGCCAGTTACAAAACTCAAAAGCCGTGTCGACGTGAGCTGAGACGTGAGCCTGATAAAACAAGAAACGTCTACTATTATTTGAGCCGTAGTTTTCCCTGTACAGTATTTATAATGTAGTGCAGATGTCTGATGAAATACTACGCGTATTGCATTGTAGTAATATTTTAATTTACAATGTTCTGTACTGACAAATAAAAGCAAGACAAACAATTAAATGAAACTACTAAATTAATTTAGGCCCTGTTTACTTAATAGCTCTACGCTTTGGCCGATGTAGTCCCTATTCGTCACGCCGAGTTTCACAGTTCCAGAATACTCCGAATACTTGAAAATTGCGAATATACGATAAAATAAAACAAAGATTGTGAAGGGGATAAAATTTGTAGACAAGCATTGCTCCTGAACGGCAAGTGTTGATGTCCAGCGAAACAAGCGAATCCGTATATTCCTGTTCAGCGTGTAAACAGGTTACGCGAGGCTTTATATTTGTGTTTATTTATATTGAACTAAGTCAGATCTAGGCATATAAGAGCATATTTAAACTAAATATTAATTATAGCAATAGCCATATTGTTCAAGACGAGAGAAAGGAAATTTCGTGTGAATCACCACTTGCATGGAGACGCCTAGATGCAGCTTGGATGCAGCTTTGCCTGTATAATTGAAAATCTCCAGAAATATCGGTATATCTTAGAAAACATAGACGGGATCTTCATAGATTTTAGCTGATTCGTGCCAAACTTCGCTCTACGCATAAATAATATCGATTGAGAAGTCTTTTGGCTATTTATTTGTTTCGAAGACTTGTATATTTCATTAAAGAATATCTCTCCACTCCTTGACGAGTAGCTGTCAAATACTGCCATTTTTTGTCGTCACGTGACCGGCCCAGACCAGGGCTTCCTCGTGTCTCGCCTCGTCCTCACACTGAAGCCCTGTGAACGAGGTTATATATATATATATATAAGTCAAATTATTAGATATGAACGGAATCGGTGTAGGATTGTATTTACTTCCGGTTGTTAATATGGAAATTGTGCCAATAATAGTCGAAAGTGTCGTTGCACATGGGTGATTTCATTGAATTTTCTGATAGTTTATAGTTTGAGGATGATTAAATCAAACAAAAAGATATTATATTTTCTCTTGTGAAACTCAATACCGTGCATTGCGCAAGATTGGATGCATTTTTCCGGTGGTATTTCTTGGAATACCAGTTTCATGGAACTAGGTAAACCGGAACCCATTTGTATTTTTATTTTATTATCATTTGCCAAATTCGTGCTTATCAAACGACAAACAATATAAGGATAATATATAGCAGAAGAAATGCCAAGATTTTCTGAATGCTGGCGTTGTGGTAAACCTTCCGCAACTGTAATTTGCCGTTCTTGTGATGTCGCAAAGTACTGCAGTAACAATTGCAAAGAAAACGACATCGCAAGGCACAATGACGCTGAATGTCGCCCAGCATCTATTGTAGATACATGTTCATCATGTCGTAAGACTGGTTCTTTACTGCAAAAATGCACTGGCTGTTACCGTGCTTTCTATTGCGACCCGACATGTCAGAAGAATCATCGACATGAACACAAGGTAGAGTGCAAACGTACTGTAGAAAAGATAAAAACACTGGCTGGGTCTCTTGACCTTTACTTCCCTCCAAATTTTGCTCGAGGTTGCATTGTACATTATTACTGGGGCAATGTGCCCGCGTATGATTACTTAAATTTGTCAGAAAACGAAGGCGTTGACTACAATTCAACTATGAATCTTTTGGTCCTTGGTGTTGGCGATTTACGAAATGTCGTGATGACTTGTGCCTCGTTGCCTGAAACTTTTACAAGCAAGGTCAAGTTTACTTTAAACGACTCAGACAGATGTGTTTTGGCAAGATTGGTTTTGTTGCTCTACATGATGATTAAATGTAAGTTTGTAGCGTCGCATACGTTGAAGGTCGCATGTCTGCAATAAATTATTGTGGTTTAGGTTGCAAATATATATATATATATATATATATATATATATATATATATATATATATATATATATATATATATATATATATATATATATAAAGCCAGTTTCAACCAAAATTTAATTTTGTATACAGTATATAGCCCATATGTATTGTGCGAATTTCCGGAATAGAATTAATTAAAATATTAAGCAAACATGTATAGACAAAGCTCGATGTTGCAACATCTTGGGGTATTTTTAGAAACGTGGGCGTTCAAGGTCGTTCGAAAGTCAACTAGCTCATAGGGGGCCCAATCTTACCCTGTGTTATTAATTTATTACGTTATATCTTTATATAAATAGTATATTGAAAATCATTACAATATCCTGTGTTATTAATTTATTACCTTATATCTTTATATAATAGTATAATGAAAAGCACTTACACGTGTTTCCTGAAAGATTTTAACGAGAACCGGCCAAGATTGGCGTCGACAAGATGCTAACGGCCATAGTTGGGGTTGACATGAGGATTAACAGCAAGAAATAATACAAGGCTGGTCACTTTGACCGTTAATTGGACTAATTGGGACAAACGCTGACAGAAATCAATCGAATAACGCGAACTTCGGCTGTCGCATCCTCGCCAAATTACGTTACATCGGAAGAGCGATAATTTTTACATAACAGGTCATTCGCTAACTCCCCAAACGTTCGCTTTCTTACCGGAAATGTCCTGTTGTTGTTTTGAAAGCCGACCAATGACAATGCAGCGTGTCGAATTTGAAGGCCATGAATTCATACCGGGCACAAACCTCGGAAGATTAGACATTTGTAAGTTTCAATTGGCATTTTCTCCAGGAAGATTATTGTTCAATTCTGTTAAAGAAAAGTATATTATGTAAATATTATCGCTCTTCCGATGTAACGTAACAGATGCGACAGCCGAAGTTCGCGTTATTCGATTGATTTCTGTCAGCGTTTGTCCCAATTAGTCCAATTAACGGTCAAAGTGACCAGCCTTGTATTATTTCTTGCTGTCAACCCCAACTATGGCCGGTTAACATCTTGTCAACGCCAATCTTGGCCGGTTCTCGTTAAAATCTTTGAGGAAACACATGTAAGTGCTTTTCATTATACTATTATATAAAGATAGAACGTAATAAATTAATAACACAGGATTTTCTAAATTTTTTCAATATACTAATTATATAAAGATATAACGTAATAAATTAATAACACAGGGTAAGATTGGGCCGCCTGCGACTAGCTAGGCGAATTTGTTCGCGCGAAGCGACTTTTCTGTAAGCATTCCTTTTACTGGCGTGACAAGGAACAGACAGATGCCGACAAAGGCAAACGTCACTTTGCGCGGAAAAATTTCCCTAGTGGAAAACGGGTTTTAGGCTTTAGGCTGAGTGGCTGACGCTAATATTATCCAGAGTTTCTTATATAACGCCAGGACACCTTACTGCGCGCTCCATACTAATTCGATTGATATTTATGAAATTTTCTCCAAGTGTTGATAACTACATGCAAGTTATCAGAAATCTGTGAAATTGACATTAAGTAAAAATATTACATGAATTATTTTGTAAAAAAAATACAATCACGCTATCTTCTCTATGCTCCTGACAGAAAATGTAATTTTTAAACAACCAAATATTGCCGTTCTAAATGGGGTGTTTGTATTTTTCTATTTATTTTTCCGCTTGCTTGATGTAGCTATTCTATTTCTGTAAAATTGATAACCTTTTCTACTCGATCAGGTGGAGCTGTATGGTGGCCGAGCGTTGCCACTTAAAAATTTTCAGTTTTTTACAAATTGAAATTCAAAAAGTAAAGATAATTAAAGTAAAATAAAATAAAATGTTAATGTAAAAGTAAATGTAAATACCACTTACAAACTCAAATAAAGTTGGTTTTTTTTCATTTGAAATGCGAAAGCTAAAGAAATTTAAAATAAAAGTTCATTCCAAATACAACTTCAACCGAAAACTAAAGTTATATTCAAAGTGAAATGCAAACAAAAATAAAAGTAAATTTCTCTGTGGCCGAGCGCTGCCACTACCATGATGCAATGCGCGTGTGACAAATTTTTTTGCCTGCAAGAAATTTTGGCCGAAAATCGAAAGGCGATGCCTGTGGAGGAGGCTACGGGTATTGCAGGCTGAAAGGATTTGTTTGGTTTGTATCGATTTTTCGCCAAGCATCAATGGTTCAAGCAAGGTTCTCTTTCAAGTTTAAATTTTTTTAATGTATTAATGTCGGACGTAAGAGAGGCGTTGTGGAAAAATGATAATGATCTTCAAGAATCCATGGTAAAGTGTGTTGGCCAAAACCTTCAAAGACGCGAAATTCTGGATTTTTTAACTCGTGACTTCCCGCAATATACATGGAGTCTTAGATCACTGGACCGAAGACTCCGTCATTTTAACTTATATTTCGAAGATAATAGCGTGACAGTAGATGAAGTCATCCAGGCGGTTGAAACTGAACTAAAAGGACCAGGAAGATTATTGGGATATCGCGCAATGCACAAGAAAATTCGGCAAGAACATGGCCTAAATGTTACCCGTGATCAAGTTTACGATGTTATGTATTAATTGTCCCCGAAGGTCTCGAAGAAAGAGGCGGCGTCTGTGGAAAGAAACAACGAAAGAAAGGCAATTTCACCACAAAAGGAACTAACTGGGTCCACTCACTCGATGGCCACGATAAGCTAATGGGATATCAAAATTCTACTTTGCCATTAGCTATATGGTTTCCTGGATACAGCAAGCCGAAAACGTCTCTGGCTTAGAATATGGGTAAGGAAATAGCGACCCCGAAATAATTTGACGATGGTATCTGGTGCATCTCTACGAAACAAAGATAATTTCAGCCGTTCTTAGAGCAGACAAAGGGACTGAAACAGGGGTAATGGCCATGATGCATTCATTTCTAAGGAGGTATCATGGAGACATGGATCCACACGAGACAGTTATTTATGGGCCTTCAACATCAAATCAAGTAAGTTTTAATTAATATCGGCAGAAACTCTCAGATATAATCAGTGAAAGTAGAGGGGAAATACCCTGTAATTATCAGAATACTCCTGAGGCACAAAATAGATACAATCATACAGAAGGTTGACTCAGCCAAAAGAGCGTTACCGCTGTCACGCCATGATTCAGAATGTTTTGTCATCAAAATGCTGATGCCATGGTTCTAGTCAAAGTGCTTATGAGAAGTATTCACCGCCATGGACATCTGCCCATTTTGAATATTTTAAGGGGATGAATGCCTATCATAAGCACACTGGTTAGGACCATGGTGTCAGCACTGCAACGGTTACACCAAAATCAGAGGCAAAACCAGGAAGTTGACCTTCTGTATGCATCTATTCTGTGCCTGAGATTTGTATTACCAGGTATACTGTATAATACACAGTATCTGTATTGGATAAACACCAGAAAATTGATCTCACTACCCCCTTATTATTTGAATTATGTTTCTTGCTGGCTGAAGTATGAAAGAAGTGAGAAACAGGTTTCTCATACTGGGGGCCCCAAGGCAAGGTTCTATGCCCTTATATTATTATAGGCATAATTTATGTTATAAATTATAGAGTAATTAGGTATTAATTATGGACACATCCGGGTAATGGATTACTATATAAACAAGAACGAACTTAGATATTAGGTTATATCAAAATACGTACACACTTGTAAAGATCGAAAGTTAGTGATTAACAATACTTTTATATGGTGTCAGGAGTGGGATTTGTGCTGTTTATTAGCCTTAGCTAGGCTAACGGCATAAAGACACTAATTCAAACCAAAGTAATTTGCTCTGGTATACGAGAAAAAAGCCGATTGAGTTTTCAATTCAAATATGGCGACAAGCGGGGCATACATTGACAAAGGTCCTTCTATAGACTGGAGCACGGATGACAACATATATGGCCGCTTTAAAATGTGGAAGCAAAGATGGGAACTGCTACTCACGGGCCCGATGGCAACAATGTCAGAAGAAGTGAAATGTAAACATTTGTTATACTGGTCTGGCGAACGTGGCATGGAGCTATTCAACAGTTGGGACTTGTCAGCAGAAGATCAGAAAAAGCTAGTCAATTATTGGGAGAAATTTGAAAACTACGCAAAGCCGCATTCAAATGAACTGCTTGCAGTTTGGGAACTGCATAACCTTCGGCAAGGTATGTTATCTCTTGAAGATTTTATCACTAAACTAAGGATTCTCATTAAAGAAGCAAACTACCCAGCCGAACACTATGATCGATTCCTTAGAGACTTCTTAGTCCTCGGAATTAATTCTGATCGTGTTCGAAAAGATTGTTTTAAGGAAGGGAACACCCTGACATTTAGCAAAGCCAGGGAAATGGCAAAAACCGATGAGTCGGCAGAAAGACAACTGCAATTAATGAATGCTAGTGAAGTAAATAACATTGCATCAATTAGGGACAAAAGATATCAAAACCGAAGAAATCAAGTTAGACATAACCCTAGGTCTGGGCAACAGTGTAGGAACTGCGGTCGGGGATCACATTCTCAAGATCAGTGTCCTGCCAAAAACATGACATGCCACTACTGTCAGAAAGTAGGACACTTTGCTAAAGTATGTTTGGCAAAGTTAAGGAATAAGAATGTACATGAAGTTGAAGCCATTGCTGATAATATACAACAAAATCAGCTGCAATCACCTCGTGTGGGAGAGGAACAATTTGTATTCCTAGGACCAATTGTTGCCACACCTTTGGCTGCTCAAGTGCATAGTGTGTCATGCAAGGAGAAAGCATTATTAGAAGTTTCTATTTCCCTGAATAATGAAGGGATGCAATCGCATGTTGTATGCAAAATAGATTCTGGTGCCGAGACAAATATTTTGCCCATGTCCATATATCAACAGTTGAAACATGAATCACATAAGTTAGGAAAGCCTACAATGAAATTGACGGCTTATGGTGGGGCTGAACTACCAAACCTGGGATCATGCTTTGTCTTTGTAAAGGTACCGGATATCCAGAAATTATGGAAAATCCAGGTGCAAGTTGTTGATGTTAATGGCCCTATGATAATTGGCAATAAGTCTGCACAAAATTTGGGTCTCTTAAAGCTCAATTGGGCCATTTATGTTGGGAATTATGATAATAGCTTTGACAGACACATCAGTAACACCAGTGCCACCACCAGTAACCAACCCAGCAGTAACCATCAACCACCAGTATCAACAACCATGTCTCATCCACCGTTATCGACCGCCAGACCACCACCTAAAGTATCGGCCAAGCAACTCAACAGTACCACAACTAGCCTCCTTGATGATAACCCTCCAGATGTGCGGGGGAAACGTCCTTTTCCACTAACCAAAGAGTATCTTTTAGAGGAGTACTCGGATGTGTTTACAGGAGTCG
>CACRXK020011109.1:0-16757 GCA_902702795.2 Paramuricea clavata | reverse complement strand
TGTAACATGACCTTAAAGATGCGGTACAGTCCGTATGTAAACAAAGGCTTTGTTTACATTTCGGTATCCAAAATATTGAATTTTATTCGACAACTATTTATATTTTCATGATCCTAGAGTGTAATAAATTATCAAGACACAACAATCAAGCTTTGCAAAAACATAAAATGAAATAAAAACCTAAATTAATTGTTTGTGAATAAAAAGAGGGCTCCTTTGTCCACATGCGCAGATCGGACTGTACCGCATCTTTAAGGCATATAAGCCACACCCCATCCCTTGCTTCGTCTCTATACTTATACTGTATTTTAAAAATTAATATTTAACCAAATCATATTTACCTGAAAAACTACCTAGGCTCAGTTTATAACTGTCAGACTCAGACCCCACAGAAAAGGATCCATACTTTGCGTACGCTGTGTCACTAGTCCAATCCGTCAAGTCCACTCTTAGAACAGTTTGTCCCGATTTTGTCAGACGATGTATTTTATCCAAACCAAGCCAAAAATTACCGTTAAGATCACCAAAACCATTTTTGTAATCTTGCCATCCACGATAGAAATTTACACTTGCGTTTTGTCTTCTTTGGAACACTGTCCACCCTCCACCATCTGTTTGCATATCACATCTGACTTGGAAAGATCCAAGGCCATCAGGGTTGATAGTGTAAACACCATCTTTTCTTTCACCAGATTTGTATAAACTTGAACAACTTGTCACGGGTTTCGCTGTTGTCGAGATAGGTTTTCTTGTGGTGGGTTGAACTATTGGATTAATGGAATAAAAATGTGTTGTCAAGATGTAAATTGCAAAACCTTCGCCAAAACTGTTCAGACCAAAATACCTAGAATAAACACTTTCAAAGCAGTAGCTGTGGTGGATCTGTGGATTGATTAAAATTTTCTCATAATCAGGGGTAGGAGTAGGAAGGTCTAATCGTCTGGTCGGTCGAGGACATTTTTCCCAGGGGAATTTCTCTGTTTTTAGGTTCTGCGAAACGCTATTTAATGCATTTTAGACACGTTTCATCAATTAAAGTCTGAAAGCCACAGATTTGAAATATTTATGTCATGGATGAATACATTAAGAAGTTACACGACTCCGTTTTGAAAAATTACAAAATTGGGCCAAACGAAATTGGTCCCATCCCCCCCACCGTGTTCATACTTCATAGTATGATAAGTTATCGAAGTCAAATAACATTGTAAATGTTGAACTTTTATTGAGATTGTGAGTATTGTGTAGGGATAATTTGAATTTAAGAGACTAAATAACAATATAAAATAAGCGCATTGCCCACCCAAATCCTTGGTATTATCGGCGTTGACAGTCTTGTTTACCCTTCCCAACTGTGTTTTGAGTTCAGCCAGATTTTTCTCGAGCTTTGCCAATTTTATATTAAGCTAAATGGTAGAAAATATCAAGATATTAGTGTCGTTGTAATGCCTCGTTCTGCTTTCTCATTCTTTTCTGTATAACTAAAACCGTTTTTAATCTTAAAATAATTTTACTTGCCCTTTTTTCAACCTGGTCCAACATTGGTTTCATCATTTCCGCATTGTTCTCCTAAATTTAAACTTTATTATATTAATAAGCGATTTAAGAGAACGCGCTCAATGGACCTATTCCCTAATGATCAAAATTTTGATCTAGACAAGTCTAGACAAAAATTTCATCACGGCTTGAAAGAGCATCACAAAATTAGTAATATTCCGATGTTTCGTTGCGAAATGTTGTAAAATGCGGATAATATAGCACTGCGAAGTTTGCCGTTTTTCAGTCATTTTGTATTACGCACGGGAAATTGATACCGCTTTCTGAAAAAAGGTATCAATTTCCCGTTCGTAATTTGCGGGAGTTTGCCCATAAAATCTCATTGTTGGATCTCCATGCAGGACTGATTCTCTTGCGTATTCTGGTATGACTCTTCCTCAAGCCCTAACGTTGCTTATTCGTGCAATGATTCATGGAAATGCGATGGAAATTGAGTATAACACAAAGGACCATGGGAATGCCGCGTTGGGTAAGCGACTGGGGACGAGTCAGTATTTTGACATAAAGTTTTGGGGATATGTAACTGATACCCAAATTGACTGAGTTTTTGCTACAATATTCTTCGAGTCAATGTGAATATGATAATTTATGAAATTTAAAATACTTATAAGAGGGGCTAAAGTCCAACTTCCAACTGTCTAACTCTTGTCTCAAGATTTAGGTTTTTGTTTAAATATCCAGTTTTGATGGCATGGAAAAATTTAAACCTTACGTTTTTAGGTCTTCCAAACTTGGCAGGTCTGCAGGATGTTTAATTACGAACTGAAGGGTATATCAATGTTACCTTATTTCCTTGACCAATTACATTCCATGTTTCATTGGATCTTACATAAAGTTCTTTGGTGTCCTTGCGGTATTCCAATAACCCTGGCACAGGCGGCACTTTCTTGGCAGCGGCACTATCGGGGACAACAACGATCTGCAAAGGATTGTAAAGCATAAGGTATATATAGAACTAGGTATAGAACTAGGCATATTTAGTTTGTCCAGTTCTATAAATGAGCGAGATCAGTGGTTTCAATACTAGATTTCCCTTATTACGTTTTCGTAGCGCTTTGCATAATCGAAATAGTGGTATAACTGATATTCAAGAAGCTAGGCTTATTTTTTGTCCTGACAGTGGTATAACTAATATTCAAGAAGCTAGACTAGGGTCAGGTGCGCGATAGCCAACAGCAAAATATTCGCGAAAACATTCAATATTTTCATTCGAGGCCGCTATCTTTATCAGTGATACCACGTACTATAACCACAATGCAAAGCGCTACGAAAACGTAATAAGGGGAATTGCAAATGGACCTGGTGTTAGCATGAAAAAATATTACGCTTCATTTATGTTTTATGTTTAGCCAGCAAAATGAGTATATTAACTGGTTAAAAAGCATTTTGTGTAAACTTGAAGCCGATTTTCAAAAACACAATTCATGTTTGACCACGTTTTCACATGCGTGAAAAGACTGGGACGGGCCTTCAAGTTTCTCTTCAAATTTCCGGTTGGAGGAGGTTTTTCAATTATATTCATTACACTGTGTATAACGTATCAATGCCTTACACCATCGTTCAGAAGAATTTCATTCTGATCACATCGACCCTAAAAAGACACAAAAAATTATGTTCTTTTAGGCTCGGTCCTTTATTGACTACTTTTATTTCAAAAGTTAACGAAAACAACCTACAAACCCAATGTTTATTTAGCATTGTTAATAGTTATCATCATGGAAAAAAATGAACGAAAAGTGAGAACCAACCATCACTGGAATGGAATTTCCATTATATAACTTGTACCAAACCACTTTCCCTTGAGCAACTGTCACTTTATACTCCATACATTTGTTCCAGACTCTTTTTGGTAGCGATGATCTCACCCAAAACCATGTATAGACATTCTTCTCAATAGTTCCACCATTTTTACCTCTGCATTCAGTACCACAGTAATTTTTCTTGCTACCAACAGGACCAAAACAACCACAACACTAAAGTGGTCAGAAAATTGATATCAACTTTTTATGGTGTCTGTGATCAAATTTGCAGTTCTGAGTAATTTGTTCCAGCTAACTAGGAGAACATCTGGCCATTCAATCCGGAATCAATTTAGGGTTTGAAATGAAATGAAATCTCATTCTTATAGATCATTATTAGACTCAACGAATTCAATTTTGACTAAGTCCTGGGACTGAATTAATTATTTAAAAAATGCATTGCTGTAGGAGTCTATATACTGTATTAAGACTGGATCATGCAATATACTTCAAAAACTCTCCGGTATCATATGCAAGCAAGATAAAGTAATACGGTTGGCCAATTTACAAATTAATTATTTAATAATGCGTTTTGCTTTTAAGGTTACCCAGGATTATAATTAAATTTAAAAAACTGATTAATAATTCAGGAGGAAAACACAAAGAAAAATCATAAGCGTGTCGTATCTTCATATGTGATAAAAAATCATGTTAATTTGCATAAACTTTAGCTTTAATTTTCTCGATTTAGATAAATTTATTTTAAAAATTACTTCACCAAAGAACTCATATAAGATGAATCGTTTTTTAAGCCATTTAAAGCACTAGTGTAATCGTGTTTTATCAGATATAAAACGCTCGGCTGCGCCTCGTTATCTGATAAAACACACCTACGCGTGCTTTAAATAGTACATAACCAAGACTCGAAAAGAAACTTACTTTGTGGTTTTCACAGCCAACAAATGAGGTTGACTCATGAGTGATTCCCGAAGTGATATTTCCAGACGCACTATAGCTGTAAAAACATGATTCAATGTCCAGCATTAGATCATTGTATTACCGTTATACAGTATGTGGCATACGTTGAAAGCCCCAACGCTAATAATTATTTTTTAAATTTACCTAAAAGCTCCTGAGAAATCCATTTGAACTGGATACTTTGTGTGGAAGGCAAAGCCAGCTGAACACGGACTGTTCAAACAACTGTTCAACATGTCCTATAACGAATTGTGATGTATAATGTATAATTTTGACAGCGTTTAATTCAAAGTTTCTTAATTCTCGAATTTAGAAATATTTGTATTCTTAAAAAACGTACCCAACCATAACCATCTGACTTGGAATGATGAGAACTGAATTGTGAACAGCGAAATTTTGTCGTGACAATTTCTTCAGTTTGAAGATCTTTAACATAAGAAATATCTCCAATTCCTGGCGATAATCTACCACATCCTCCTTCATTGAGCATCAAAAGTTTCTTTAAAGGACGTTTGTTTTTTAGTCTGAATGACCTATACATGCAATTATGAAAATAATTTTAAAGCGCTCATCATACATATTGTCGTACATTGATTATTCATGATATCACCATTACCATCATCCATGAGCATTATTATGATTATTTTTATTACGTATCCACAATGATCATCATGATCATAATTTACTATAAAAGAAACTTATTTCCCTTGCGGCTCTAATGTTTTCTTCATGTTGTATAAAGCAAAATTGAATTCTTACAGGAAATCTGACCTTAATACATATGAGCAACAGTAAACGGTTATGATTGCGTGTAAACACTGAAAAAATACTGCTCAACACAAAACAACATTTTGCACAGCAAACTTAAGACTGAAATTTTCTTGTTAATAATGTACTCACCAATGAGCTCTTGTTGCACTGAAATCTTCTTGTGTTGCCACTTGAACTCGGAAATCGACGATTGGAGCATCACCAAGTGAGCTGGACCAATGAGGTTTGCCAAATGGTTCAACTGTCTTGTTATTGGATGGTACTGTCCACATGACGGCGTTTGTTTTACGACCAATTAGCGCCCATGCACCCTCCTCCGTCAGTATTCATGTCACAATACGCCTGGAACAAAAAGTGTTATAGAGCAAGTTCGTAAACTTTATCATGATCGGAAGCATGACTGATATATAGAAGTACCTTTTTTGGAACATTTCCAGATAATTTGATCCAATAAAACCCATCCTTTGCCCCAGAGATTTTGTTGAGAGCATCTGAACAGTCATATGCAGGATTGAAAAACTCTCCCGTTGGGTTGGAACCTTGTAAAAATTCGTATGTAAAATTATGATGAGTTTGTGAATAGACTGTGTACTGTTTATTGCACTCTTGCCCCAATGGCCTCGTTTTCATGTTGTTATTTCCTCATGATTAAAGATAGGTTTTTGATTGGCTCAAGATCAAAGAGAAATATATTCATGCACGAAGAAACATGGGGATATAACCTTCATGTGCGCCTGTGATACTAAAACAAGCAAACATTGAAAAAGGCCATTGGTAAAAAAATGAATAAACATTATTCAATAATTGTGTCGGCTTGCCGTGACATTCAGTACAATATGACACCTTACCATCAGTTGCTTTCCAGAGATAAACTTTTTTTTCTTCAGCACAAACCAACAGTTTGTCATTATCGTCACGATCTTTCACCATGATTAACTTGCCATGATTCGTTTTATTACATTTTCCAGGATCATAACCGCGAAGACTGACTTTCTAGAAAAGTATATCTACTACATGACCTATAATTGACTGCAATATAATCGGTGTGTTATATTTCAGCTAATCATAAGCATCATAGCTAATGCTTTATAACATGCATAAGTATTTGGAATAACATGAGAAAACTACGGATTGAGAGTGATTCAATTACCTAAAAAACATGACAAGCAAAACGTTGACGTTTCGAGCGAAGGCCTTTCGTCTGGAAGTTACTGGAATAACTAACCTTCAATTCAGCTGATGCGCTCAACCACAGGTGACCGAGTGAAGACCACACGACCAAGGTAACAAACACTGAGATATACATGGTAAATATTCTAAAAAAATAATTAAACTTCAATCAACTGGCCGACATGTTTGCAAAACGTAAAATTTGTATCTTTTTTATACAATACATGCATTGCTCTCAGGGCCACTTCAGAACTCGAGAACCTTGTGCATTATCGCACGCTCGTTATAATAGGTGGGGAGAGTTGATTAAACGGCTGTGTTAAATAAGACGTATTAATATGAAAACTAGCTAAGTGCACTGATAAAGTGTAAGTAAGGTTTGAGAGGTTAAATTTGAGAGGCTAGAAGCTATAATTCTAACATTGCATATCCTTTAACCTAAATTGCACAAGTGTGAACAATACTGTAATTGACTTACCGTTGTGTACGAAGTTCCCACTCCGTGCTGTCTGATCTTGAAATAAACAGTTGATTCAAGAGTCTTGTATTTCAACTGCGTGTTGACCGGATAATGCAGTTCCCTCATGGCTAAATTTGGAAATGAAAACAACATCTGCAACAGTGAGTGCGGTACGACTGTCTGATTAGTTCGAATGGTGATGAAAGATTTGCTGTTGGAAAGCGTGGATAAATAATTAGTTCAGATGCAAACTATTCAGGCCTTAAAATATCGGTCGGTCATGGACATTGTCCGACCCATTCGTGAAATTGTCCGACGTAGACAGGAAACCACCGGACATTCTGTCCGACCAAAGTGAAATTGAGGTTTATTGTTTGTCCGACCTGAGTGTATTTGTGTCCGACCAAACTGTAGCTCTGTCCAACGTAAATTAAAATGTACCCTATCCCAGAACTTAAGGCCTGCTATAAATACAAGTTTAACTTGTATTATCATAACTGTAATGAAAGCACTAACACTCAATAATCAATATTGCCATTGTGCTATACCAGTACAAAATGACTTATATTAGTAATATAAATATCCGGCGGAATTTTTAATCATGGTGAGTGTTTTGTGCAGAATATGGCGCGCTTACTACTTGAGGTGATTCCGGCCTCAAACATATTAGAGAGGTTAAGATACCCAGGTTCCGGTTTACGGGTACGGGCGATATACACGTACCCGTACTCGTAAACCGGGGAACGACTTGTAACTTAAGAAATCCAAGATGTTCCGGCGTGAGTAAACCTATCAGGGAATGGCAACTTTCGCTATTCAGGTTCGCGCGATCGCCATAGATTGTTGAAAACTTTGACAAGCATAAGTGCATTATTTATTTGGGTAAGATGTTGAAAATTTTTATAACTATTTAAACGGCCCACAAATAGTAAACAGGAAACACCCGTACCCGTTTGTCTTTTACGTGCAGACCATGGTTTACCGCGGGGAAACGGGTAGAAATTACGGGTAAAATGCTGACATCAGCAACAATTGGTAAACAAAATGGCGATACTCGTACCTGTAAAACGGAACCGGGGTATCTTAACCTCTCTAATGTTTTATACCGCACCACACGCTCTGTGCACGTAACTTGTAAGGCGAAAGTTTCAGGGAAAGGTCATTGATAAAACTTTTACCTCGAATCATCCTGATCGAAATGCAGTCAGACTGTGTCAGTTAAATTATTTTACATATACTGGATAGTGCAGCCTCTATGCATAAATCAAGTCAATGGCGGTCATGTTGGTGTGACCACTGGAAATCTACTGTGGCGCTGTTGACATGTTAGAAGAGGTTCCAACATTTTCTAGTTAGTTCTTGTTGGAAAGGAGAAATGTTGTCTGGATAGATAATGACTAGGAATGTTCTCTCTTCTTAATGTGCGAGTGAGGTTACACCAACACGCCAGTATTGCCACGAGTTTCATTGTTTTGAGTTCAAAACGTCATTAATTAGAAAAAGCGTGGAAAGTCAGAATCAACTGCTAGCTTTCATGAATCCTGCTCTCAGCTGATGTAAAGAGCCGTATAGCCTTTGCCGTTGTGGTTTACTTTGCATGCCGGTGATTGGCCCGCGCCATATTGTTGGAATCCTAGCCGTGTATGTCAGATTTTTTAAGGGTTTTGGATCGCAAATAAGAGTGCTGAATAGTGCAAGACGGTAAAGCATTTACGTTGCCATATCAAGCCAGAACACCAAAACATTTATGATGATTGTGACGTCATAAACTTACCGACAATAGCAAATTATGAGTGTGTGACCAATGTCTGGAATTCTTTACAAATTCTTTTAAGTTTGCAAGAATATCATGCTTAAAGTACATTTATTAGGTGAACTGATCAAAAAAATATCGCTCATTATAACATATGTGCAACATTAATGGTAGAGTTTTGAACATAAATATTAAAGATACATAATAAGCAAGATCTGGAATTTAAATGATTTCAATTTAAATTATTTCATCAGTATCCAACTGGGATACGAAAGTTCAAAGTTTTAGTGTCTGTACCCAGTTAATTCTGGGTACTAGTTACCATAAATCGTTTTAGTATTCAGGGCGCACCTAGCTACAATTGCCAACTGAGTATTCAGGAGACCCGATGTCTCTCCCATTTATACAGATCGACGTCAACAGAAATTTAGGCTATCCACAGTATCCCCACACGCTAAATAAAAGTGTAAAGAAGTTGTCTCTCAGTATTTTCGTTCAGCAACAACTTCAAGCTCTATAGTCTGAATAGTCTAGTGTATGTTTAATTCCAAAATCAGTGAAGGCAATTAGCATTAGCCAATTTGTCCAACTGTAAAGCACATGCATGTACAATTGAACACGTAACTATAGTCTCCAACGGATATTTAATAACGAGAAACAGTGTGTGAAGCGCATATATTTTTCTTTAAGGCGAATAATGAGCGGAAAGTGTAGGGGAGGTAAGCATCAGAATACTTAGTGTAGAGGGTCTTCAAGGGGTTTTGCCTATTTTTGGACTGGGAAAGTGGGATTCAGATTACTGTTACTGGGAATGACTGACAGAGAACTTGATAGTAAGGATAGGTAATTTTGTATTTTTATAGGGGTTACCTGCGAACAGGTAGTTTATAACTTGAGTTACGTAATTTCGAGCAATGAAAAAATGACGTAATGTAGTCGGACGATTGCAAATATATTCTCTACTATAACAAATATAACTTTTCTATATTATTTTTCTACAACTAAATAAAACAAAGTGTCAGCCAATTTTTGTATCAACAACGTAAATAAGTCTGAGCTTTCATTGTGATTTTTGACACGCGCAGATACATGTACGCATGGCGTACGTATATTTAATTAGATTATTATTTATAAACGCTAAATCCGTCGGGTGTAGGTGCGGGACAAAAAGCATTTGATATATAAATTTATGTCGGTAGAATTAGTAACTACACAATTGTTCAGTGTGTGTTTGATAAGAAACGCGTTCCTGGGATTTCTAAAATCCAGTAGGACGTAGTTTCATGTCCGTTTTCTTCATAGAGCTTTTCTTGTTTTTCCACTAATGTACCAATTCATTCCTTTCCAAGATCTATCATTTGTCTTGAGGTAGAGAGCATTGAGGTTGGAGTTACGACAGGAGTTATACCACCGAGCACCTTGGGCGTTCACAGCGCAGTTGCCGCCATCTCGATCATTATCTCTGTCGTAGGTAGTGACTTCATTCCGTTGTGATATGTCAACGAATCACCAGCATTACCTTAGATATAAAAACTTCCTTAAAATATTTGAAAGTTCTAAGGCTCAATTAAAAGTTTAAATGTCTATATTATCATATCAACAAGTTTTAAACATTTGCAACTGTTCTCTGTATTGTCCACTTTTCAATGACTATTAACCTTTTTTTGTCATATTTTAATGTTTTAAATAGTCCGTGATTTGGGTTTACGACCTTAGTAATCACATAGATTATTAAAACATCGCAATACTGTACTTGCGTACTAGTGTCACACTCTTAAATACAAAACGTAGTCACTGAGAAATTGTATCATTAATATGAAACCAGTTTTTCGTATCTCTGAGGATGGTTCTGAAAGAGAAATTGTATATGGCGCGCGTTTTAATCTGCCGACATTTTTCATGTGACTACGTTTTAGATAACATGACTTTGTGTCACAAGTTGCGTTGGTAGGTAAAGCAAAAGTTGCCTCTTGTAACTTGACTTTAAGGCATAGAAGCCCCACCCTAGTCCGTCCCTGGCTTTCTGACTACTTATACTGTATTTTATAAAATTTATATTTATCAAAACATACATTTACCTGAAAAACCACGTAGGTTCATCTATAACCGTCAGACTCAGACGCCACAGAAAATGATCCATACTTTGCGTACGCTGTGTCGTTAGTCCAATCCATCAAGTCCACTCTTAGAACATTTTGTCCTGATTTTGTCAAACGATGTATTCGATCTAATCCAAGTCAAAAATTACAGTTAAGATCACCAAAACCATTTTTGTAATCTTGCCATCCACGATAGAAATCTACACTTGCGTTTTGTCTTCTTTGGAACACTGTCCACCCTCCACCATCTGTTTGCACATCACATCTGACTTGGAAAGATCCAAGGCCATCAGGGTTGATAGTGTAAACACCGTCTTTTCTTTCACCAGATTTGTATAAACTAGAACAATTTGTCACGGGTTTCGATGTTGTCGAGATAGATTTGCTAGTTGAGGTGGGTAATTGAACTAATAGATTAATAAAAAGCAAAATTTATGTCAAGCTGTACTGTGTATACACCATCTTTTCTTTCACCAGATTTGTGATAAACTTGCTCAACGTTTTCCCACAAAACTGGAAAATACGATAAATATCATAGGAGTAAGTTACGTCTGTGTTTGATTTGAAACTTGTCCGCAGTTTCCAGGGTCGCCGAGAGCTTGGCGGGCCCAGGGAAAATTTTTTTTAGGGGCCCCTATTTCAAATTTTTTACCTCAATTTTTCATACCAAATTTCGGTAATTAGCCCAGAAAACCAATTATCTTGCTCTTTGCGCGGAAATATTTCACCAAAAAAAATTATTGCCCATCCCCTGCCCCCTCTCGGCCGCCCTGGCAGTTTCACTATACAGTCAGTTTGTTTTAACGTTATATATCTTATCTAAACATGCAAGTCTTGAAACTGAAAACTTTGCCCCCCCCCCCCCGCACACTGTAGGGCGTTTCAAATATTCACTGCGCCACATTCATGTATACGCGCCACTGTATAGACGCGGAATAAGATGGGAAGATTGGTTTTACGATGGGTGCATTACCCGGATGATATTTCGAAACACATATCAGAAACAACGGACCATCGTGATCTCTGATCAATTTACATGGTCTCCCAATTCAAGATAAATATCCTGCATGGCAACCTTCAGTAGGGGGTCTAAAACTCAGCGCCGATAAGCGCGTGATCTTGCAATACCTGCTGGTGTTTTCCTTTGCTCATTTTCTGCCTAAAAAAGGATAAAAAAATAATTTTCAAACTACCGAAACATAAATAATTCTGATTATTATTACGCCAGGGCGGTCCATCTGCACAATCAGGCAGCATTTTGATTGGTTCCTGAGCATATGGTATCTTGCAGCATGACGGATCGCTAACATGTACAGCTTGCGAAACAAACTATGCCTGTATAAAATATACAATCATATGAGCTACTAACTAAAATTGATCTGCAGTAAATGTAAGGCAGCTATTTAACTAGGAAAAGTATATAGATGCAGTACCCATGAACCTAGCTCAAGTATCAAATTTGATTGTTTTCTAAAACATTTACTGCTTCGGCAGTCTCTTTGAAATATTTGCAAAATTTACATTTTCAATTTTTTACGTACGCCTACGGAATCGTCATCCAGATACAACGTCCATTCTCCCTCTTTTTTTATAGTTCCTTTTCTTAGTAGTGTTAGTCAGTTGACAGTTTATAGCTTTTGTTTCCGCTCTGAAGTTAAACCCAACACATTTTGATACACTGAAGCAGAGAAAATGGCAATTCACATCGACAGGGTGTCCGACATTTTGGCTTGATATGATCTCTTCGGGAGGTAACGATGGACCTTCTTTGAAATAAAGTTAAAAAAATGTTGAGATAACTGCGTATGACGATATGGAGGGTATCATTCAGAACATTATAACAACTACACATGTAAACATATTATTTTACGGCATGCTGCATAAACTGTGTTTCATAACTGGGAACAAGGATTCACCACGGCTGATTTTAAAATATTTGTTGCGACATTCTTCTGCCGTAATCCTTCCAATGAAAACCAGCAAGAAAATAATCGAAGACACAAATTTTTCATCATGTTTCTCTGCAGTCACGCAATACTCAGTGGGGAGTTTAAGATCCTGACAACGAAAAAAAGCCGGTACCAACTATTTCGTTAAAAACCAATTAATAATTTGCCCGACTTCATTTTCACGGAGGGGAGGGGGGGGGCAGCCCCGCGTCGTATTAAAGCCTGTGTACACACAACAAAATATATATGAATAGCATCAATAAGTTTAAAGTTATCATTTTTATGTTATTATTATTTTTTGCCCAACTTACTGTACGTTTATAATCGAAGACACAAATTTTTCATCAGTTTTCATCTACATGCGGCTACGCCGTACTCAATGGAGAATTTAAGATCGTGCATGACAACAAAAAAAAACGGGTACCGACTATTTGATTGACACTGATATGGCAATTTAATTAATTGTCCCGCTATTTTAATATGGATTGTTGCATGATTAATATTCTAATAAATTCAGACCTTAATAAACGCCTGTAGTCTAAAAGCTCACTGATGCACACTCAAAGAGTGGAGGTTCAATCTGAACTTCTCTTGAGTGTCAGTGATGTTTTTGAATAGCTGGAGGTTTGACTACTCACCCTCCGGTGTTCAAAAACAGCGTTCACACTCAAGAGATTCCAGAAGCTCAGATTGAACCTGTGGTCATTGAGTGTGAGTGAGCTTTTAGAATACAGGTGAAAGGCACAAGTATAGTAAACAGATTATAATAATCGGGACGGGGCAATTTCAGTTTTAGGAAAGAACGTTATACGTTGCTGAGACATTTCATTTGGATCATATACAAAAGTGCCCCTTTTGGCCAATGCCCCTCCACTTTCGAAATGCTTCCGCGGCCTCTGCTCTGGACGCGTTTCTTAGTGGTCTAAATTAGTTTCCACTCACTGGTCAAGTCATATGTTCGACAATATGAATGTACATTTCTTTCTTGCCTTTTGTATGCTGTAAGCAAGTCACTCTTTACTGACTGCAGAGTTTTAGTTCAGTTTAGTTCAATCATGTAAATGTATATACGTCATTATTATAATTTCAAAGTACGTCACTTTGGCTATAGGACCTTGTTTCCGTATTTGCGCCATTAAGCAAAGCCCAATGTCTCAGTCATGAAAACGAGGCTTTATAGCCAATGTGACGCATTTTCCGGAAGAGTGTATTGCCATAAATGCATGTAAATATTCTTATCCAGAATTTGTCATTGCAAATTAGTTATGAAAAGTTATGGGAAATAAGTAATAAATCATATTGTGTCCATGTTAATACATCGGTCACCTTGTATATGATGGTCGCAGGCTCACAGCAGTTTTAATTCTCGGCATGCATCACACTGAAGACAACATCCAACAGTGAGTAACATGACAATTTAGTATTGTGTGATTATAAATTGCTATAAATATTTAATTGCTGTTGAAAATCGCCGATAAACAATTAGTTTAGATAACAAACATTTTTGAGTGCATTGCTATGCGCCCCTGGTTATTTTAATATCCACCTAACATAATCTGGTTTGATTTAACCAGGAAGCTAGTCCGGTTGGTCAAATTAACTGTAAGCAATTATTATGTTAAAATAACCAGGAAAAGGTTAAAAAGGCATGAGGAAGAGAACTGTAACGAGGGATATATTAAGTTAACCCAAATAGGTTATTTCACTCGGTTAACCAGGACATTTTAACCAGAGTGTTCTTATGCCCTGTTCACATGAACCCGGGACAGCGTTATGTCTCGGGGCAAGCAATTGTCGCGGGACAAAAATTGTCTCGGCTCCTTAGTAAAAGAATAGTGCTGTTCACATGATATTTTACTTGTCCCGGGACAAGAATTGACCCGAGTGCCTCGCCTCTGTAGACAGGGACACTCGCCTAGCCGGGACAACTTTTCCTCATGTGAACACTTTGCCCCGGGGCAACTTTGTCCCGGGATAATTGAATTTTTGGTAAAACGATCAAAATCGCGGCTATAATTACATTTAGAGCACGTTGGACTCCACAAAACTTGTTATTTGATTGAAGATATCATTAGAAATCTATAAGTGATGATTCTAATAATATTAAAATAAAATTGTCGCTAATATCATGTTTGAAACCAAGAAGTGTAGTATGTTACTCAAAGAATTTGATCTGGTCAATCAGAAACAATGAATTGAGAACATTTTATTACGGCTGATAATCAACTATGTTCTATTTGTAAATATCATAACATAAAATACGACTTGCGTTTATCAGAATGTTTTTTATTTAGCAATATTTCACCGTTTCACGTTGGCGGGAATATTTTATGATTCCCGCGTAATGTATTTATAGCCATGACCCGCGCTAGCTTTGTTCATGTGAACAGACGATATCAGTACCCCGGGTCAATGACTTGTCGTGGGGCAGTTGTTTATCCCGGGATCATGTGAACAGGGCCTTAGAATGTAACTATATTTTACTTTTTATTTAGACTATATTATTTAAAAAAGCATGTATATTAAAATTTACTTTTTATAATTAGACAATTATTCATAAACGCTAAATTCGTCACGTGTGGGACAAAAACATTTATATATGAACATTTATGCGGGATCATTTATGAATATAAAATCCAGTCGTGATACCACAAACTCTTACAACTTAAGTGCTATTTTTATCGTTGAACTATAGTTTTGGCCGTTACGACTATAAGGCAATATCTACAGTGCTTAAAGTACTATTTCAAAAACTCATTAATAATTCAGGAGCAAATTAAAACACAAAGAAAAATCATAAGCGTGTCGTGGTTTTATATGTGATAAAAAATCACGTTAATTTACATATTAAACTTTAGCTTTGATTTTCTCGGTTTAGACAAAGTTTATTTTAAAAATTACTTCGCCAATGAACTCGTATAAGATGAGTCGTTTTTGAGGCTATTTAAAGCAATTGTAGTCGTGTTTTATCACATATAAAACACTCCGCTACGCGTCGTGTTTTATATGTGATAAAACACTCCTACGCGTGCTTTAAATAGTACTTAAAACATGAACAGCAGTGTTTGTATCAGACATTTATTATAAAGATACGAAGCGAAGCCGAGTTTTAATTAAATTGCTTCAAAAACGATCGATCTATAGTAAGTTCATTGGCAAAGTAATTTGAAAAAGATATGTTGTGTAAGTCGAGATCGGAAAATCAAAATTAAAATTTATGTAAATCAAGGGAAATCTCTATCAGATATAAAGATAAGACAGGCTTATGATTTTTATTTGTGTTTTCGTCATGAATTATTAATGAGTTTCTGAAGCTTAAGTTCGATCTATAATTCTTACAATACATGCAACAGCTCATTATCTAGGAATCTCGTTATCTAGTGTGCATGATGAATTAAATTATTTTTCTCCTGTAACTACACAATTGTTCAGTGTGTGTTTGATAAGAACTACGTGTTCCTGGGATTTCTAAAATCCAGTAGGACGTATTTTCATCTCAGTTTTCTTCATGGATCTGCTGTCCCTTTTCCAATGATACCAATTCATTCCTTTCCCAGATCTCTCCCCTGCCTTGAGATAGCGACCATTGAGGTTGGAGTAGTGACAGAAGTTATACCACCAAGCACCTTGCTCGGTCACAGCGCAATTGCTGCTACACTTAGAATTATCTCTGTCGTAGGTAGAGAACTTCATTCCGTTGTGATGTTTCAACGAATCACCAGCATTACCTTAGATATAAAACTTCCTTGAAATATATAAAAGTTTGGGATTTTAGAGTATATGATACCCTCTGCTAAAAGTTTAAAATGTCTATATTATCATATCAACACGTTTAAATGTTTGCCATTTTTGTGTATTATCCAATTCTCAATGACTAACCTTTTTGAACATATTTTAATGTTTTAAATCAGTGTCCGTAATTTGGTTTACGACCTTTATAATTTCATAGTGTATTTGAAATTGCATTAATACCATTATCTCTCTCGTAGTCTCTGAGTAGTCACTGGCAAATTGTGAGTATGGCGCACGTTTTACTGCTGATGGCTGAAAAAATCACCATCCAGTTTTCCAACAACCATGTTAAAATGTTGGGGCTATCATGTTCGGATATTAAATCTTATATTTCCTGGCAATAATCACGCTTGGCATAAAATGTTTCAAATTCGGCCACAAGAAATGTTCGAATTTTTGCGGATGGCGCGCGTATTTTTTTGGAGTCTGGAGACGAAATTAATTTTGGAAATGTGCGCTATTTTTAGATAGCTGCGGTGACATGAAGGGTAT
>CACRXK020011108.1:0-16757 GCA_902702795.2 Paramuricea clavata | reverse complement strand
GTATTCATTAGTGATGGAAGTGAGGACTTGGTCAAGGGTGAACAGTTGGGTGTTATAGAGTTACCCTTACATGCCCTTTAACCCATTGAGTCACATTTGCACCCTACTTTATTATTTTGCTCTGTCTATTGCCAGACTAATTTACTCTGTCTAATGCCAGTCTAATTTACTCTGTCTAATGCCAAATGATTTTACTTGTCAAGGGGAGAGCACTGGCACTCAATGGGTTAATCAGACAATCTGCCCATGTGTCTAATTAACCCATTGAGTTGCATTGCACCCTAATGTGTCATAATTTATTATTTTACCCTGTCTAATGCCAGATGACTTTTCTCTTTAAGGGAGAGTGCTAGGGCTCAATGGGTTAAATTAATGGTAAAATGACGGAAAAGGTTAGTTCGCTGACCTCAATGACATTTCATCAAAACTTTTTTCTTCAAGATTAGTTTAGAACCAAACTTGGAGTAGGGTTAGGATACGAGGTAGGGTTAGTATTTGTATTAGAAAAGCCGTTACTTTGTTTCGTTTTGTCACTTTGAGGCCAGCGAAATAACCTCTTCCTAAAATGACACATTATAATTATTATCATTAAACATAACTGACTCAGAACGTTTTGAACAGACTTTGATACAAATTTAATTAATTTAAAAACTGCCATTCAACTGAAGTAAACATTTTTGAATAGATTACATGAGTCACGTTTTAGGAGGAGTTACTGTTTTTAGACTTAGGGTTAGGATTAGGGTTCGGATTAGGGAAAGGGTTAGGATTAAGATTAGAGTAAGGGTTAGGTTTAGGATTAGGGTTAAGTTTAAAATACAAAAGAATACAAAATTACAAGTCTAAAAATAGTAACTCCATCCCCCTTAAATGTGACAGGTATAATAGGTTTTGGTACAAAGTTAATTAATTTAATAAAAACTGTCATTCAACTGAAGTAACTTAATTTGCTTTCAAACTCAATGTTCATATATAATGTATATGTTCAATTGTTATTTATCTGCATTATTAGAAAGATCTCTTTCATACAGATTGAGCAGGTGGTCAAAACGTTGCATCTTTTCTTTATGCATCTCTTCCATTTTTTCCATCCTTTTCTCATTTTCTTTTTTCATTTCATCTTGGATGCTGATCAAACTTTCAGTAACACTAAATCTTCTTTTTGCTGGCTTTCCCTTCTTTAGATCACCATCTTTTATGGCAATTCCCTTATCAATTGGACTGTGAGAATTTTCTTCTGATGTTCCTTCCTTATCAGGAGCTTCCTTATCAACAACTTTATACCCCTTTCTATTAGAGCATTCTGCCACTGGTACAACTGATGGATTACATGCAAATATTTCATTAAGTTCATCAAAAAATGAACATGTTTTGAAACTATTACCACTTTTGCTGTTGTGATCGACTGTTTTAACATATGTTTGTTTTAAGTTTTTGAACTTAACCTGGCATTTATGATCAGAATAAGAATAACCATGCTGATTCATTTCTTTTGCAATTTCCTTCCAAATTGATATTTTTTTCCATTTCGGATCATGAAATTTTTCTTCGTGGGCTTTGTAAAGTATTAGTAGCTGCTGAACTTCAGGTTTGGTCCACTTCTGACTCTGATTGTCTGAGGACAAGAAACATATTTCTGCTCGATTTGTAGCTGTATGATTGCCTAAGCTTGGAGCTTTTCTTACATATTGGTTGTTTTGTGTTGGTTTCCCCCTATTATTTTCAATAGCTGGGACCACAGACTCTGTTCCAAGTGAATGAAACATATTTAAATCAATTGTACCAAAGCTGGTTTCTATAGAAAGGAAAACAGTGATTAGAATAATTGGTGTTATTAAACAATGAGTATGTATGAAGTGCAATTTCATCAGTTGCTCATGAAATAATTTGAATTAAACAAGCAATACAAGTATTAGGAGGAGGGGATGTTTTTCAAATCAGGGCTAAATTATTTTAGGCCACTTTAAAATTAAGGCCTGCATGTTCATATGAGCCAGGATTGCCGGGAAGCTCTCTTGAGTGGGATGAGCTACTTCTGTGTTCATATGACTATTTTTATCCCACCTCGGTGGGACGACATGATGTGAACATTGCGTCTTTGAAATATCTTTTGTTGTATAAATTATTAAATAAACTGCACCATGTATTACAACTTTAATAGTGTCTGTCTTAGGTCACGTAAGTTTCCCCACATCGCAGCTGGGCTCATATGAACATGCCCATGGGGTAGTAGTTGCACAGTTGCAAAGCCAGAAGGATCAGGACAACCCCCCCAACCCCCCCCCCCACCTCCCCCCAATCTTTTCCAAGAGCAATTTTGTAATTTTAGAGGGTAAGAAACAGGGCAAGAAATAAATATCTTAATATCAACCTAGAAGGATACGAAAATCGGCCCAACATAAGGTTTACTGTAAATACTTTAAGTTTTAATATATTGAAAGTTTGAAACTCTGTGAGAAAATGTGCACTTTTATATTCAGAGGAAAAATTATAGATAAAAGTTTTAAGAACAGTGAAAAAATTACTTAAGTATTCTGTTTCACAGCTGCTGGAACAAAATCTCTTGTCGGTTGAATAAAATGAGCATGCTCCGTTGTTTAAATTGTGAAAACCTGAACCATACGACGGGAAAGGCTGACGGCATTTAGGGTTTTCACATAATTCTTCAGATATGCTTCCAACTGTCAAGTACGCCGGTGCTTCTAAAGCGTTTAAAAAAGTAAGGAAATTTAGTTATTAGCTTGCTTGTTTGTTTTTAGTAACCTAAACCTCGGAAAAGGTGAAAATTAAGTTGAATTATTGTGTGTTATTTTTTGTAAACACGTACAGTACCTTCTGTTTCTTTCGCCTCCATTTTCGCGCCCTTTTGCCAGCAATCCTTAGCCTGAATGGCGGGCGGTCCACCCACGGGGAGGACGAAGATCCCATGACGCACTGCGAATCAGATCAGAAAAGCTCCAACAATGCAAAAGGAACGGGAAAATTATGATCTTGTTTATGATTGAATCCAAAAAATCCACGTCTCTCAACAGATTGTTTGGATTCGAATCCAGTTTAGGATTTTCAGAAATGGAACAGTTAATCTTAAATCTGATTTCAAAATCCTTTTCTGGATTGAACAAAAGGAACGCGACTTTAGATATAGACAACCTTAAGACCGACAACCAAACACACAAAGCAACCACTGAAGAAACAAAGCAAAGGCTACAAAATTTGGAGAAGGAAAATATTATCCTGAGAAATAGTGTCATTGACCTCAAAGCAAGGTCAATGCGCGATAATCTCATATTTTTTAATATACCCGAAACGGACAAAGAAAATACAACGCAAATTATTTATGAGCTATTGGAAAACAAGATGGAAATTAAAGACACTTCAACTCGGATAAATATTGACCGGTCTCACAGGCTGGGAAAACGACGCGAAGGAGCAGACAAACCCTGACCTATTGTTGCAAAATTCAACTACCACCAGGACAAAGAGTCCATTCGTCTGAACGCAAAGAAACTTAAAGGAACGAGGACTGGGGTGGCAGAACAATATCCTGAAGAAATAGAGAAAATCCGGAAAAGTTTGTATCCTGAACTTAGAAAAGCTAAAGCTGCTGGTAAAAGGGCAAATATAGTAAGAGATAAACTCATTATTGATGGTGTTGTTTTCAACCCGTCATTAAAGTAATCGTTTCATATTTCACTTATACCTACAGTATCCCTTATTTGTTGTTGTTCCAATTTTTAATCTTAAATAGTTAAACATGTCTAATACAAATAGTATTGATAGCAAATGTTGTTCTTGTTTAAAAGAAATTGGTAATTATCAAATATCAGTAAAATGTATCAACTGTCGTAGGTACTGTCATGGTACCCTGGAGTGCATGAAAAAAACACTTGACACTGACATTCTAAAGAACCGGAAAATCGAAATATGCCAAGTATGTTTAAATGAATCTCTGCCGTTTCAATTACTAGATGATTTTGATTGTCAGGGAAAAAATAGTAATGAAAATTTAAGCGGAAAAGATATGGATAGATTAAATCAACTAACATTTAATCCATTTAGTTAAAATAATGATAACATAGCATTAAATAAATGAAAACAATGTAAACTTGGATATGGTCAACAACTTAAGAGGAGATTTTTTACAAAGTCGCGTATTTTTTTCGAAAAGCGCTCAAAACTTAGCGACCAGGCCTTCACGAAAAAAATGCTGCGCCGCCATCTTGCTTTTAAAAAATTTCTCAAAATTTGCGAAGAAAAATAACAGAATTTTACTGGATTTTTGGTTGTGTCACGAGGAAAAATATTGCCAAATATAAAGAAAGATAACACGGTAAGTGTAATATCGTACTTAGTAGCTGTTATTTAAATTATTATTATGTAAATATGCACATGTATCGGACTCAGGAGTGAGCATAATTTAAAGCTATTATAATATTAAACTGATTGAAATTCGTCTTTGGAATGATGACCTACCTGTTCATATTAAACTCATTAATATACAATAGGTACATTTTAAAACACTATTTTTGAATTTTCAAGGAAGAATTTGAACATTTGTAAGTATAATTCATTTACTTCGAATCAGTTTTTTTTTTTGCTCTGGTTTAATACTGTTGCATATGTCCATATTATAAAAAACATTTCACTGCAAGTGCACATAGCATGCATATCTGTATTTTTAAACTTAATACTGTTTTGTACACATGCAGCTGTTGCAGTGCTTCAGGTATACCATGCTAGTCATACAATATACTAAAAGTAATTGGAAACCACAAATTCATATGGGATGTAGGTGACAATTACAAGTGGAAATAATAGTTGAAACAACCTACTTTCCCTCATGCATATAACTTGATGTGGTGCGAAGGTTGCTAAACTGGGGCTGGTCATAAAGCAGGGCCTGACCTGATGAGGCAGGATGCATCATCACCAGTGGCGGAATTCACTTTTTCCGGTGGGGGGGCAAAGCCTCCTAAATTTCCGACAAAACTTTCACATTTCCGACATACCCCCCTTCCGAAAATTCATCAATTTTCCGGAAGGTGGGGGGGGGGGGCTGCCGCCCCCCCACCAAGATTTCTGCCACTCATCATCACCATGGACCCCAGGCAGGGTCAAACATGGCCACACATACAGGGGGGGTAAGCCCCCTAGAAAATCACCCCACCTATTTTGCCACTTGCACCCCACTAGAAATTTTTCCACCCCTCCTTCAAAAAAAATGAAAATCCACCCTTGGGCTCAATCAATTTTTTTGGAAAACAAAGTTGCCTATAAGGTCATAATTAAAGACCTTTTTAGTTTGATAATTGCAAAAGATTTGACACTGAACCCCCCCCCCCTCCCATCCCCTCCCCCAAGTAAATCAATCCCGATGCCACACAAAAGAATACTCAGGCATGTTAATGCCTGGGTCTGCCCACGCTTGGATGATATCTTGCACGCGCGATCTGTCAGTAATGCGTCTGTTAGAATATTCGCCCCTTGTGTGAGTATTTTAGTGAATTCGGGCGTTTGCTGCAAATCAAAATATAGTATATATGAGCGACAGGGTTATTTTGGAATATACAATGCGAAGAAGTCGTTATACTATTCAGTTTTGATGTAATAATTGGCTCTTTGTATAGCAATAAGTATTGTATCATTTGCGACAGCTGACCTTTGAACTGCTGATAAATAAAAGCTTCTTATAGTGCGCTATCTTGCGATTATTCAGTATTAATTGTTGACTGTTTCTTATTTTCAATGAAAAATTGCTTGTGAATTACAAATTAATAGCACATATAGTTCACTCGGTCTTTTCCACCATGGCATACTTCCCTTCAAGCATTAACTATGCTTCAAGATATCGGCTTGAATGCGCAATGAATGTTATTGGAAATATAATATCCCTTACAATAAGCGGTAGACTGTTTCATTATGGTGCGTGAAATTCATCACGCGAAAAACGCGTTCGACTTGCAGCAGGGTAATTTGACGAAATTTTGCTATTTTTGTTAGCTAAAAACATTTACAAGGGAACAAAGTTTCCTGCGTTAATTTGGAAACCGTACATTTATTTGTAGATAACATTTAATGATGCGTTTAACATTCGTTTGATGCCGATCATCGTAATATAGCCGCCTAAATGTAAACTTTCCGAATTTATTCAATAAATAGTGATATTATGGGTGAATGATTATCGCAATTCTGCGTCCTCTCAGTCACGAAATATACTGCTGCAGAGCCTCTGATTAAAAAGTATCATTTTTTGTGTTGTTTTTCGAAATATACATCACGTGATCGTTGCCATGACAACGAAAATAGGTCAACTTTTAGAATCTCCTTTGATAAATCATATAAAACTTGAATGGTAATAATCAAGGCCATAC
This sequence comes from Paramuricea clavata, assembly GCA_902702795.2. Lineage (NCBI taxonomy): Eukaryota > Metazoa > Cnidaria > Anthozoa > Malacalcyonacea > Plexauridae > Paramuricea > Paramuricea clavata. Next base: position 10,386 of record CACRXK020011108.1, on the reverse strand, counting down.
TTATTTTTTTATGATTTTTTGTTTATTTTCGCTAAATACACAAACTGAGACCCAGGCATTAATATACCTGAGTACTTCTTTCCCTCTGAGTTAATAATGAAAGTATATTTTTTACAGATCTCTTGGATATTACTTTTACAACATTAATTTAGATATGATGCTTGTGATGTTACTCTGAGTGTATATCCACACCGGGCAGGCTTGAAAAATATGCCTGGCCATGGTGGGAATCAAACCTACGACTTTTGGAATGCTAGCCCAATGCTCTGCCAACTCAGCTATGCGGTCAGGTCGGTTCGAGTATGTGATATTTCGGAAGTGAGTCTATTTGCTATGTTGGTGTAACATACTCAGGTGAATAAGATGCTTGTGATGTTACTCTGAGTGTATATCCACACCGGGCAGGCTTGTAAAATATGCCTGGCCACCAGGCATATTTTTCAGGCCTGCCCGGTGTGGATATACACTCAGAGTAACATCACAAGCATTTTATTCACCTGAGTATGTTACGCCAACATAGCAAATATCTTAAAGATATGACGAAGACAGATGTCTGTACATTGTAGAGTATTTTGTACATCCTATACACTTTTTGTAATATCACACAATATATAAATTTGTATCATAATTAAATTTGTATCACAATCTGTGATTTAATAAATATTCATTTTCATCTTGTTTCATTTCTTGTTTTCTTTGATAGCCTGCAAGAAAAGATCTTCTTAGAAAATCTGATATTTTTGCAAATTTATTGTGATATACTGTGTATATTCATGATCTAATTTATACCTGGCCTGGTAGAATTCCAATATGACCCATCTATGTGTTTATGTTCAATGAAATTAATAAGAAAAAATCACTGAATGAGTTAAATAAAGAGGTTCAGACATGCAGGACTTTTATATGAAAGCTGGGTTTGCATGGTTAGCACAAACTACAAGTAGCCTAATAAGAGACATATCACTGTGTAGCTTTGCACAATACCTTACTTGAAAAACATCAAATATTTAAATCTCGGTTACCGGGGACAAGCATTTTCTCATATAAATACATTAACCAGGCTGGCCCGATTGCCAAGCCTTTATGAATATGTTGATTTTGGTAGTAATTGTGAATATTCGCAGATAGGTTTTAGAAATGGTAAAAACCGACCTTGGACCGCGCACTTAGATTTTAAGCAAATTATATTTTTTGCAAACTAACATACCCCAGCCTTCATATGTGAGACAATTTAGCTTGTTCAGGAACAGTTCTGCAGCACTTTTCAGCTGTGCACATTAGATTCACATATCCTTCAAAACAGCCTAATATGAATTTTTTAATATTGTGGTTGATTTAAAAAATGTCAAAAACGACCTTGGACGTACCACTCAAATTTGAATCAAATTATACTTTTTGCAAACTATCAGACCCAGGGTCTATTGTGAAGAACATTATAGTTAGATCAGAAGCAGTTTTGGATGATTTATAACTGCTGAAATTGTGTTTTACCAATGAACCAATGGTGTAATTTAAGTCACATTTGGCAAGAGCAGTAAAAACTAAATTCAAACCTATTTAGCATTTGGATTTCAAAATCAATACATTTAATTGCAGAAAATATATCTTAAAAAAAAAACAGAACATATACTGTAGTTCAATATTTCCATTTAGTTTTAAAGCTATAGCCAAACATGCTGCATTTATAATCACCTTTCCAAATAAATCAGTAAATTTTGAAATCGTTTGTAAAAATCTGCAAAATTAATGTTGGACAAACACGCTAGTTCTGTTAATATATGATTTGCTGCAAGTTGAGTATGTCAGGTTTGTTTTTAATATTTTCTAGTCTGATCAGAAGCAAGTTATTGGCTAGAAAATTAGTATAAATTCAACCATACCTTCCAAGGTTCCATGACAGTCCAGTCAAAACAAATGCCACTAAACATTGCATCGCTTGTAATTCTTTGTTTATTATAAATTCATCTTGTTAAATCCATCTCCTTACTTCTTGAAGATTAAATTGACTAATTATCTATCAAAAATCTCCCCATCCAGTTGTCATTTGCGTTAAAAACTGCATCATTTTCAAACGACACACTCCTCGACACGAAACGACGACGCCATATTGCCAGCATTGTTCTATCACCTTCTCAGCATTCTGGCAATCTGATTGGTTTTGAGCGCCAAATACGCGAGTTTGTAAAAAATCACCTCTTAAACACTATAAATTGCAACTACTATACGCCGAATAAGTTTAAAGAAAACACAAATGTAATAAATACCAGAAAATCTTTTTCGATTTTCCATTTAAATATACGAAGTATTGCAAATAAATTTGACACTTTCAAACAATTAATTAACTCATTAAACATAGAATTTCAAATAATGGGACTAACAGAAACCTGGCTAATTGATGATATTAACATAAATAACTTTGGACTAGAAGGTTTTAAATACATTGGTGTTAATAGATCGAATAAAAAAGGTGGCGGAGTTGGTATATATGTTAATGAAAAAGTAAAATATAAATTGAGAAATGACATTTAATATCAATTTAGAAAATCTAATTGAATCAATTTTTATAGAAATAATCACATCAACTGGTAAAAATGTAATTGTTGGAGTAATATACCGACCACCAAATCAAAAGTTTGAAACGTTTGAAAATGCAGTAGATGAAATAGTTAACAAAATTGACAAAGAAAATAAAGTTTGTTATCTCATGGGTGATTTCAATATTGATTTACTCAAATCAGAATCCTATGAGCTCAAATAGATTTGCTGAGCAACTCTTCACGTTTCATTTTCTCCACTTATTACAAAACCAACTAGAGTTACTTCACATACAGCCACACTTATTGATAATATTTTCACGAACAATATTGAAAAACTTGACTCAAGTATAAATGGAATCATTTTCAGTGATATTTCTGATCATCTACTTATAGTTCATGTTTGCACTATGGATACCTTTCAACACAATCATGAAAATACAAACAATGAAAGTTACTATTATAAAAGAATAATTAATAGTAAGCGTATTGGTACCTTCAAAGATACCCTAAAAAATATAACATGGGAGAATGTTATTTCTGAGAATAATCCAATCGAGTGTTTTAATACATTTTCAATTTTATTTTCAAATAGTTATGAAAAAAATTTTCCATTACTGAAAACGATTAGAAATAAAAGATACATAGACAAAGCAAAAAGTCTATGGATGACAAAGGGCATATTAAAATCAGTCCAAAGAAAAAATCAACTTTTAATATAAAAGGTACTTATTGCAATTAAGCAAATAGAAAAAACAAAATATTTTATAAAAAATACAAAAACAAACTAAATCATGTTTATAAAACATTCTAAAAAAACGTATTATGAACAGCAGTTTATTAAACACAAACAAAACACAAAAATGACCTGGAAAACACTAAATGAATTGCTAAACAAGCCCAGGAGAACGACGGAATTGCCAAAAGAATTTATAGAAAACAATTCACCAAATAGTATTACAGACCCAACTGAAATAGCCAATAAATTCAATAACTACTTTGCAAATTTAGGACCAAAGCTTGCAAACAAAATAAGAAACAGCTCAAACAACACATTTGAAAAATATCTTACAGCTTCTTACAGATGCTAACCCTATATAATTCTATGTTTCTTAGTCCTATTTATGAATATGAAGTTCATATTAAAATTAAAAGTCTAAATGCAAATAAAAGTTCAGGGTATGATGGTTACTCTGCAAAAATAGTGAAAGATATCTACAAAGAAATTTCCAAACCATTGACACATATTTTCAATCAGGTATTTATAACAGGGATTATCCCTGATCAGATGAAAATAGCTTTAGTAACACCGATTTTTTAAGGCAAACAAAGAAAATAAATTCAAGAATTACAGACCAATATCAGTTCTCACTTGTTTTGCAAAAATATTTGAAAAGTTAATGTACAAAAGGCTGATTAATTTTATTGAAAAAAATGGTATCTTATCAAAACACCAATATGGATTTAGAAAAAATAAATCAACAGAACATGCTAAAATTGAAATGGTGGATAAAATAACAAAAGCTATAGATCAGGGGAAATACACTTGGAGTTTTTCTTGATTTATCTAAAGCTATTGATACTATTGATCACAGGATTCTGATTAGGAAACTTGAATATTATGGAATTCGAGGCATAACGAAAAGTTTGTTCGAAAATTATCTAAAAGATAGGAAACAAATAGTAAAATATTCAGTGCAATCAACAGAAAAAACGATACTGACGGGTGTACCTCAGGGATCAATACTTGGACCACTGCTATTCATTTTATATATAAATGATATTCAAAACTAGTGAGATTGTTTCAATACTATTATTTGCTGATGACACTAATATACTTTACAGTCATTCTTGCCTTAAAACTCTAAATGAAACTCTTCAAACTGAAATGAATAAAATAGCTGAATGGCTAAATTTAAATAACTTATCCATTAATACAACAAAAACTAAATTAGTTCTGTTCAGATCTCCCAATAAAAAGAAATATGAGATGAAACTTTTCATTAACAATCAACATATAATACAAGTAAAAACACTACATTTTTAGGCGTAGTGTTAGATGAATATTTAACTTGGAAGGATCATATAAATCCGATAACCAAAAAAGTCATAAAGTCCGCTGGAATAATAGCAAAAATACGTCACTATATATGGCAAGCCGATTGTTGCAATATTCAATTCAATTAAAATTCAGCTTATCAGTGTATAATTCGACTGTTATATACATTATTCAACCATTCAATTAATTATTCAGCTATTCAACTATTTTATTCAGCTATTCAACTATTTTATTCAGCTATTCAACTATTTTATTCAGCTATTCAACTATTTTATTCAGCTATTCAACTATTTTATTCAGCTATTCAACTATTTTATTCAGCTATTCAATTATTTTATTCAGCTATTCAACTATTTTATTCAGCTATTCAACTATTTTATTCAGCTATTCAACTATTTTATTCAGCTATTCAACTATTTTATTCAGCTATTCAATTATTTTATTCAGCTATTCAATTATTTTATTCAGCTATTCAATTATTTTATTCAGCTATTCAACTATTTTATTCAGCTATCAACTATTTTATTCAGCTATTCAACTATTTTATTCAGCTATTCAACTATTTTATTCAGCTATTCAACTATTTTATTCAGCTATTCAACTATTTTATTCAGCTATTCAACTATTTTATTCAGCTATTCAACTATTTTATTCAGCTATTCAACTATTTTATTCAGCTATTCAATTATTTTATTCAGCCATTCAATTAATTATTCAGCTATTCAACTATTTTATTCAGCTATCAATTATTTTATTCAGCTATTCAACTATTTTATTCAGCTATTCAACTATTTTATTCAGCTATTCAACTATTTTATTCAGCTATTCAACTATTTTATTCAGCTATTCAACTATTTTATTCAGCTATTCAACTATTTTATTCAGCTATTCAACTATTTTATTCAGCTATTCAACTATTTATTCAGCTATTCAACTATTTTATTCAGCAATCAGCAGTGAACTGCCGTATCAGAAAGTCCCAGGGTCTATCTGCCCAGGGTTGGTAGATTGGCCTTTTTGATGCCAAATGGCTCGATTTTGGCTTCTATTTTTCTTGCCTGGCCTCAAAAAAAAAGTTTAGCTTTGGCTTCTTTCTGGCCTCGTTTCACTTCCAAGGAATTGTTAAAAATTGTATGGGCTTTAATTAATGGTGGAAAATGATTTAGTTGTATGTAAATGATGGAGGATTGTAATGTGAATTTCTGAGGAAAATCATATCGTATAATCTATGACAATTCAACCAATTGTGATGTTAATATAATAACTAACCAACAAAAAAGGAAATTGATACCGCTTTCGAATTCTGAAAATTAAAAAGGTATCAATTTCCCGTGCGTAACACAAAATGACTGAAAAACGGCAAACTTCGCAGGACTATATTGTCCGCATTTTGCAACATTTCGCAAAGAAACTTCGGAATATTACTAATTTTGTGATGCTCTCTCAAGCTGTGATGAAATATTTGTCTAGATCAAAATTTTGTTAATTAGGGAATAGGTCCATTAAATAAGGGGCGGACCACTAGAAAAGTGATGGGGAGGGGGGGGGTTTGGAGCAAAAAAATCGCGCATGGGGAAAAAGAAAGAAAAAAATCGTACACCATTGAAATAGAAAAAATTTGTGCAAGGGATTATATTTAAAAAAATAATGGTCCGCCCCTAAAGGCTGATTTCCACTGTTGCGTTTTTTATGCGTGGAAAATTGCCTTCTTTTTGGCTTCTTTTGAAAAAAATAGTGTTTGGCCTCTTTTGGCTAACCGTATTTGGCTCCAAGTCACGGTGAGCATGCATTCAAAATGGCCACTCAAACCAAATTGGATGATTGGGCTGATTTTGCACTTGGTAGTGAGTTATTAACGTTTTGTAATTCTGTTCTTGACAGAACAGATGAGGTTTGCAGAGCGGATTTTGACGAAGCATCAATCGAAGCACAAATTGCTGTTGTTGATCGAACGATTAGCTTGCTGAGTCAGATCAATAATACACAGTGAAGCTATAATGCTTGACAACGGTGACAATGAGAGCTTAGAAATGTTATCAAAAGCTTTTGTGGATGTATTATATTCATTGCAACACTATATAACTGTTAATTCTTTGAATCCGACAACAGTTGCTCAAGATTTCACGTTGACTACAGAAGAGAGGTTAACACCTGGACGACCACCTTACAACTTGAAGATTTGCGTGGTCTGGAATTTTCCTGGGCCAAAATTGCGATGATGCTGGGCGTATCACGATGGACTGTTTGGAGAAGGGTAAGGGATTATGGCTTGCAAGATATGACAGGATTCTGTGCAATTTCTGATGAGGAATTAGACAGAATAATACAACAGTATGTTGCCAACCATGGGACGACCACTGGACAAGTGTATATTAATGGTTACCTTAAATCACAAGGGTTACTAGTTCAGAGAAGACGGATAAGAGAGTCAATGGCTAGAGTAAATCCACAGAATACAGTGTTACGATGGGGAATCACAGTTTCACGTAGAGTGTATAGAGTCCCATGGCCAAACTCATTGTGGCATCTGGATGGTCACCATTCTTTGATTCGTTGGAAACTAGTGGTACATGGTTGTATTGATGGCTTTTCCAGAAGGATTATGTTTTTAAGGTGCAGTTCCAATAACCTTGCAGAAACAGTACTTGAGTTATTTCTTGATGCTATATCAAAAGATGGAGGAAGGTGGCCCTCTAGAATACGGGTTGACAAAGGAGTTGAAAACGTTTTAGTTTGTGATGCCATAGTACAAGCAAGAGGAGAGGGAAGAGGGAGCTTTATAGCTGGACATCCACTCATAATCAGCGCATAGAACGATTATGGCGTGATGTATACAGATGCGTTTGCCATCTGTTTTACTATGTTTTCTATGGTATGGAATTAAGTGGGATTCTCAACACTGACGATCCAGTTCATATGTTAACACTTCATCTGGTATACATTCCAAGAATCAACAGAGCTCTTTCAGAATTAATGGAAGCTTTCAACCACCATGCAGTGCGTACAGAGAGAAACTGGACACCATATCAGATGTGGCTAAATGGGATGATGCATGTTGACAATTTACTGAGCCAGGGAGAGTTGGATGAAAATCCAGATGACATTGAATTTTATGGTTATGACCCAGATGGGCCGTCTACTCAAGAGGAATCAAATAACGTTGTCATTGTTGACCCCATTGTTGTGAATGCAGACAGGCATGTAATAGAGGCTTTTGTTCTGGACAGGATTGATCCATTAAGAAATTCAACTGAATTTGGGACCGATATATACAGAGAAGCTCTGGAACTGGTTATCTTTAAAATTAATGAACTAATTTCTTTAAATTAACTTAGCTGATAATGGGTCATTCCAGAAAAACATCTCTACCAGCGTGACGAATTTTTTCTCAATTTGTCGACGTGAGCGCCGGCACACAAGCAATGTTTATTTTAAGAAAACTTTATTACTTAACTGTTTAAAGATTGAACAACGATAACTATAATTATCTACTAATACATACGAGCCAGTTCGAAGAGAAGATTTCACGGCACTTCCGCACTTCTTTCCCGGCGAATAGGTGTACAGTTATCTAGCGTTTCGTAGTTATCTTTGACGGTGGCCAAGCTCAACTTCAAATCACGGTTGAGTTACCATACATTGAACTTCGCATTCATCAGAGCGCTGGTTGTCATCGAAGACAACACCCAGGGCCGTAGCGAAGGGGGGTATTGGGGGGGGGGGTGGTTAACCCCCCAACTTTTTTAGAATTAACATATTCGGAAAATCAGCTTGGTCATTCGGAAAATTACGGCAGTAATAGTATAACAAAATTTTAGTTGTTTAAACAGAGAAATATTATAAAATTGTATTGTCAGTATCATAAAATGATTTACAAAATCACGGCGTTTACATGGATAACATTTAACAAATCGTAGATCGGTAAATGTTTTTCGGTTTATTACTTCCAGCCCTCAATATATCTTTAAAATACTGACCATTGATTAATTTTAAGCGGCTACATTACCCATGACAAACCGCAAAGAATCATATTACCCATATACGCCTTCGCCCATTTAGTTCTTCTAAATTGTAAGCAAATTAATTGTAAATTTCGACGTGCTAAAACTCTGTTTTCTGACCATCAGAATTCTCTCAAAACTTCCCCCAAAGTCCACGAAATGGCATTTCAGAGACTGTAAATTTAAAAATTTCCTCGGGTCTTTGGCCCTCGTCACCCCTTTATCAAAAAGAACTTCCTACAGAACTGCACGCTTCTGTAATATGTCTGTGCGTAAAATATGAGTATTTTTGTTTGTAAATTGCGTTTTCATTTTCCTGATAGCAAACACCTTCGTGGCTTCGTATGCCACGAAATATTCGGAAATTTTTTTCGTCATTCGGAAATTTTTGGCCTTCACCCCCCTCCCCCCAACTATGCATGCTTAGCTACGGCCCTGACAACACCATTCGCTGCCCTCTGGGTGGTGAATTGACTTTCAATTCACCACCCAAAGTACCAGGTGCCACTTCTCTTCGTTAAGCTTTTATGGCTCTCTCTGATATTAGCACATGGTTGCCCCTTTTTATGGCAACCGAATTAATTTGCATCTACGTCATATTTACATCATGAATTATTTCTACGTCATATTTACATAATTCGTTACAACCAGGCATACAGTACCTTACCCTGTTCAGATATCCGAATACACCAAGTGACTAACTAATAGTTATACCAGTATCAAAAACAAATTGTCCTCCCAGGAAAGAGTGTAGATCTTTTCTGGAACAATCCGATTATTAACTTATAATTTATACTAAATTTTTCTGCGGATGAGATTGCCGGATTCTACGGTGAGTAACCAGATACTGCGTAATTTAACAGTACAAAGGCAATCAGCCTAGATATGTCATGTAATATTTTGTAGTTGTACATACAAATGTACTTTTTGGTAGAGCTGCTGCCGATTAATCGATTATTTTTCCACAATCGATTATGCTAATATAGTTGAATAGCTCAATAAATAGTTGAATAGCTGAATAAAATAGTTGAATAGCTGAATAAAATAGTTGAATAGCTGAATAAAATAGTTGAATAGCTGAATAAAATAGTTGAATAGCTGAATAAAATAGTTGAATAGCTGAATAAAATAGTTGAATAGCTGAATGAATAGTTGAATAGCTGAATAAAATAATTGAATAGCTGAATAAAATAATTGAATAGCTGAATAAAATAGTTCAATAGCTGAATAAATAGCTGAATTAAAAATAGTTGAATAGCTGAATAAAATAGTTGAATAGCTGAATAAAATAATTGAATAGCTGAATAAAATAGTTGAATAGCTGAATAAAATAGTTGAATAGCTGAATAAAATAGTTGAATAGCTGAATAAAATAGTTGAATAGCTGAATAAAATAATTGAATAGCTGAATAAAATAATTGAATAGCTGAATAAAATAGTTGAATAGCTGAATAAAATAGTTGAATAGCTGAATAAAATAGTTGAATAGCTGAATAAAATAGTTGAATAGCTGAATAAAATAATTGAATAGCTGAATAAAATAGTTTAATAGCTGAATAATTAATTGAATGGCTGAATAATATATATAACAGTCGAATTATACACTGATTAGCTGAATTTTAATTGAATTGAATATTGCAACAATCGGCTTGCCATAACCCTCTATATTCGACTATTTCTTCACAATTTTCCAATAAAGAGTTTGTCATGACACGCTCAAGTCAGTATAACCAGACTGTATTTTATTTATATCAGTTATCACAGCCACAGGCAATTTTATGCTGTCAAATAC
>CACRXK020011107.1:0-16758 GCA_902702795.2 Paramuricea clavata | reverse complement strand
GGGAGGAAAAACGCACACGAGAACATCACAAGGAACAATGGAAATATAATATTTGAATGAAACAAACTGCATGCAAAAACCTCAGAAAAGAAGCCATAGTCGAGAAAAGCTGCTGACACATGCACGTGAACAAAACATAACTACCGTTTCTTTACATTGTCATTTGCAGAAAAAACTTCTCGAATGATATCTAAGCACAAAATAATATTTCCTTACCAGTGTGAATACAGTCCGTCTTTGTCAAAGGAGTTGTGACAACCATAAACCGAGCAATATTAACGCGGCATGTTGACACCGTCATCTCTGAGCCGTCATTGTAGTGGTCAGTGGTCCATCAACAAAAAACAATTTTGTTTCATTGCGACTGAAAATTGAAAATTGTTTTGGTTTGGTTTAGAAATTACTTCTTGCTCAGTTTCTATACAATATTTTACCTTGAAATAAATGGATTGTATAAAAGAAGGGCAAACAGTGTTATTGATTTGGTCAGGAGGTTCTCCACCGCAGGATTTAGAGGAGATCGTAGGTCGTATGACTCAGCTTGCTGGCTCAACTGGCAAAGTCAACGTTGAGCATATTGATAGGTTAAAATTATGTAAGTTGTGGCGTGAAATTGCTGAAATTTGTTATTTATAAAGCCTTGGGAATGTTAGGTGTAGTGGTATTATAAATAAAATGTACAGTTGTACAAGTTAAATACAAGTTAAATACGTAAAATTGTTGGGAATGGGAAGTAAAATCATTTTGGTCATAAATTAATTAATATATATAATATGTAATGCCCGTTGTATTAAAATATTATATAATTTTGTGATAAATGGTACATTACTAAACTGTTCTTTCTAAGGTGAGGACCATACTGTATTGATCCAGTGTTACTACAGGAGGAAACCTAAACTAAACTAACATTTATACTGGATAGCTCTATCAGTTCTACACTAGAGGTTCAGTAAAGATCGTCCCTTTCTGGCCACTGGAATACTACAGCAGCAAACTGGAGTCATAGAGAAAACCTGCAATCATTCTTTAAAGTGGATTTCCAGTCGCAAGAAAAATGTCACTGTCGAAATATTTCGCTCAATTTCGTTTGAATTGTGAGCGATCAAGTAGAACTGATTTTATATTCAGATGGTCACAATTCAAAAGAAATCAAATGAAATATTTTGATGACAAACTATTTCTCTGCAAGTGGAAATCCACTCTGATTGTTAGAGTCAAACTAGGAGCAGTTTCCCACATGGGACAAAGGAGAAGTTGAGGAGAATTTATAATCAGACAAATACCTTCAATTTCTTTGCAGCGTCACATACAGAGTCTTCATTTGATAATATTTATTCTGGCATTACATTTCCATCAACATTTGTTCACAACTTTGATACCCTCGCTGAAATAGCAAGAATTTTAAAACCATCAGGTTCACTGATACTCCGACAGACTACAGGTTAGGCTTTTCATACTTGAAATTGCTTTTCTAATTACCAATTAGAATATTTTATTGTTGAATAACTTCTCTCATATAGAAATACATTTTTTCTAGGAAATGTGAATAGTCTAGTCACTCAGGATAAGATTGTTTCAACCCTAAAGTTGTCAGGATTTATTAATATATCACAGGTGATCTGAATTACAATAAATAGTTGCAGTTCACAAAGTACCACAATTACAGACAGACTGAACACTCAAGCGATATGTTGTCAGACTGAAAAAATAATATAGCCAGGGCTTGAAATAACATTCCCAAAGTACCCAATCATGGTGATCGGCAGTCATGACTTTCCTCGCTTTTTTAGGTTGGAAACTCTGCTTTCCCACCGATCATAAGCAATTTCTTGCCGATTGATCAGTGATCAGCTGTTATTTCAAGCCCTGTGTAACACATGCTTCCTGAAGGTACATCACCTCAGCTATATAGCCATGTCTTTGTGATTGAGACACAGGGCTTTAACTAATGTTATAAACACAAAACAAGGCTCTAAAGCCAAAGTGACATACTTTCCATGCAGAAGGGTGTATTTTCAGTACTGTATTTTTCAAAACAGGAGTCTTGTATTTAGTGGTAAATAAACAGACTTAAGCAGAGCTATCAGACTTATTATCTAAGTTTTCTCTTATTTTTTGTAAAATAAGTTTTAAAATCATATATAATTTAATTTTTAGGGTGCACCTGTGGCAATAAGAGATGAACAATTAAAAACTTTGCAAAAGGTTTTGAGTACTGAAAATAAAATAGATGTAGTCGAGGTAAAACAATGTGCAATATTTACACTGATGTGTTTCATATCTCACACATTGTGTGGTAATAAACCATGGCCTAGTTCAATCCATGCCAATTTTATACTTTTGACAGATGAAATGTGAAAAACCTTCATACAATGTTGGTACAAGCACACAACTAAAACTCTCATTTGCAAAGAAAAAAGGTAAAACTCTTTTGAAATGCAGTGAAATTATTATGCTGTTTAATGCACTGATCTCATGTTCTGTAGAGAGGAAATGTAATTAATAATAATATGGTCTGGATGTGTATTTATTTAAGTATTATTATTCACAGAAACTTCAACAGGCAACGCAGCTAAAGTGTGGACATTATCAGCACAAGATATAAATGATGATGTTGTATGTTTAGGTTCTTGAGAATGTTCTATTTCACATCCAACAAGGAAACTTCATCTTCTAATAGTAATTAATTAATGTATCAATTATCTTAATTAGGATATAATTGATTCAGATGATTTGTTGGATGAAAACGATCGAAAGAAACCTGATCCATCTACATTGAAGAGTAAGTGTGGTGGACATAATATAAGCTATTATATATCTTCAAAAATATTTTGTCCTTCCATAGATAGGGTTTTATGGTAGAGGATAACAGGTTTAATCTCCATCTTTCTAGGTGTTTGTGGACCTAACTCTGGCAAAAAGAAAGCCTGCAAGAACTGGTATGTTTTCTCTCTTCATCAAAGTAGGGCCTCATTTCTTAAATCCACACATCTACCACACAAAACTACCCATCAAACATATTAAAACGCACATTTAAAATCATGTTATTTGATTTTGTAGCTCATGTGGGTTAGCGGAAGATCTAGCCAATGGTGTTGAAGGAGCTCAACCGAAATCTGCATGTGGCAGTGTAAGTACCTGGCTTCAACACGAGACGGATCTTCCCGCGCGTGGCGAGCAAAAACACTCGTTGACGTTCATCAAAATTTGAATACGCTCAAAATTGATGAGAATTGAAGAGAATCAATGTAGGTTGGCGGTCCGAACGCGAGCGAGAGTCGTCGCTCTAGTCAACGACCATCAACTGTCATCCTTCTTTAGACCAGCCTAACAATACACCCTTTCGGAAAATACGTTGGCTATAAAGCTTCGTTTTCGTGTATATGACATTAGTTATAAAACCCAAACGTCTTAATGATAGAGGTTCAGGTTTGACTTCCGCTACTGCTACCATTAAGGGACCATCAACCAATCAGATGTGTTTGATATATCCAAGCTACTAAGCCAGTGAATTGTAGTGGAAGTGACATCTGAACGTCTGTAATGAAAGCAAGGCTCTACAGCCAGGGTACTTTCCGGAAGTGTGTATTGAAGTACAACATACCTCCATTCTCTAATTCGTTCCTTCATTGTCATTTTGTTCTTTCAGTGTTATCTTGGCGATGCATTCCGTTGTGCAAGTTGTCCGTATCTTGGGATGCCCGCGTTCAAACCTGGAGATAAAATATCCCTCAGCGATCGACAATTGAAACCTGACATTTGAACAACCAACATTATATTACAATTGAAACCTGACAATTTGAACAACCAACATTATATATACTTCATATTATATATACTATATACTGCATGCATGGATGACTAACATAACTTCAAAGACACTAGGAACAAACTTTTGGTTGATAAACCTAGGGCGCTTTCCATTCAACGACCTGACAGGTCAGACCCGAATTTTTGTCTCTGTATCAATGGAAAGATCTGGTCTATGTTTCTCCAATATCTAGCGAAAATGGACCTCATTCTAATTTTATCTAAATTTTCCGGCCAGATAGGTCCGAACTTGTTGTGTTTCATTCAATAATTTGACCGTTCTGGTCGTGTTCATGGAAAGCGCGTCTAGTTTCCACTTGGTTTTAGCTGTCGTCACCAAGTCAGTAGAGAGTTTACAATCTACGTTGCGTCTCAATTTGAGCTCAAGAATGAGCGCTAAGAACTTTGATTACTGTAATAAATGCTTTGAACCTTTTTAAAATAACGTTACAAACAGCTAAGTTGAGGAGAAACGATTTGGTGTTTGCTATAAAGCTGGCTTTATGTAACACATTTAACGTCGGAATAAGCTTTCGTGTTGCTGCAAAGACGTGATTATGGTCGTAACGGTCGTAAAGATTGAGTCACGATCTTTCTCATCAGCCGAAATACAACAGTTTAGAACTGAAAATACGCGGAGTGATTATAACTAGAGAATACTTATGATTTATATGTGGTTTACAGGTATAAACTATTATAAACTGGCCGTTGAGAAAGATCGTGACTCAATTTTTACGACCATATGGAAAGCAGGCATAATGCTTAGTTTATGAAGAATTTCTTTGTTTTGAAGACGCGTCGTAGATCTTAAACTCGAGCTACTGACACCGAGGTGAATTAGTCTGCTGCATGGAAATCAATCTACTGATTGTAGAAATGAAATGATGCTGTTATTGATCACGTTCAGATGATCAGACCGTTACATCCAAACCAGACTACATATAGTCAATAGATAGAACTGTAAATTCAATAAATGATTGAAATTATAAAATATTTACCTAACTTTCTTGCTGTTCCGAGGTATTTTCAATTAATGGAAGCTTTCTAAAAACACTTTACTGTTTAGAATAAAACACGAAACATTGCTGATTTTTGTGTATGAGAAATATATTTTATAAACAAGCAGACGTTGTTTTTATTTTGAGACGGGTGGGGCGGAACGCGGAACCTGTTCAAACTTTTGATTCCAAACTTGACATTGTTGGCAAAAATGATTTTATTCCTCTCTTGAAACGATTATTTGAAAACCACCGTAATCTCGGCAAGACTTTCACTAGTTCAGCCATTACCACAAGTTTCAAACATTTGGACAAAAGGAAGGAGAACTCTGAAAGTGAATGGAAATATTTTGAAAGACATTGTCTAGACACCGGCTTGCAAAATGATGTGGAATCGTATGGAATCGCTAGAATAACACGACACAAGCGTAATTTTTGAAGCAGAATTAGGTATTCTGATTTATGATTGATAATTAATGAACTTAATCGCGGTAAAACTAAACTATTTTCTTTCAAAATTTGTAGCTGCATGCACATGCAATATGGCATCCAAAATATTATTTCTGAGTATTCTATTGCTTTCATTTTCTGGTAAGTTCGTATTGATGAATTTGTTTTAAAAGCCCATTTCACCACTCTCAATTTTTTGGTACGGCAAGGATAAGACTCGCCCACACCAAATTTATCTTTGCTCGGCCTTGGCAAATATTAAATACCTCTTGAACTTCACAACAGGAATGTCAGCAAAACCAGTTGCAGACAAGGATCAAATGCCGCATGACAACGTTCTGTCAAAATTCTCACTTTTGAATGAAGAAACGGGATCAAATAAACACACTTCATCGTTTAAAAATAACGATGATGATTACGAGGGCAATGAAATGAATGAAGACGACGAAATGAATAAAAAATCTAAAGATATTGATGAAGTAATGGGCAAAACGGCAAAACGTGACGGTCAAGGTAGCACGTCTCGGACTAAAACATCAAAAAAGAACCATAAAGAGAAATACAATGATGTACACACTCCTTCCAATGCAAGAAAGAATCATAAAGAGAAATATGATGTACAAATTCCCGATGCTATACTAGGATACAAAAGAAACGGTATTGAACTTGGCCTAAGCGATGATGCGACTCCACAAGGTAGAATATGTTTCTCAAGATAGTTGTCATAATTTGTAGACAACAAGAACACGCGTATAACTAAACTAATTTGCTTGTACACAGAAAAAACACGGAGTGTTTGGTATGATTATTACGATTATTCAACTCGCCCCCCATCGGGGCTTTTCAGTGGCCGATTACATCAAGTATTACGCTTACTTATATTACCTAACTAAGCTTAGACTATTTATTTTTACAACAATTGTGATTACTTTCTTAACTGTGTTTATCCTAACCCATCCTGTCAACTTTCCCTGTGGGAGGGAACCGGAGCACCCGGAGAAAACACACGACTTTCGGCAGAGCGTTGACTGACTCTTTTCACATGAGTTCACACATGAGTCCGTAGCGAGACTCGAGCCCACGATCTCAGAGGTGAAAGGCGCTTGCTTTGACGAGTGCGCCATCGATAGAGTCAAACTGGAAATATATGCGATTAAGGTGACATTATACTGCGCCAGCTTAGGGAGTGACAGTAACAGGCTGGTAACCTTCCGACGGAGAGCCTTCGCTCGAAACGTCCAGGTTTTACTTGTATTTTTCAGATTGTTGAATCCCTTCAATTCACAGCTTTCTGGTATAACCATAGAACTACATATTGCTGGGATCACATCATTTACACACATTCACATCATTTACCCACATTGATGAACATAATCATCTTACAAACAAATCATTTTTCTCTCCTCCAGATCAATTCCAAGAAGAAGCTTTAATGAAGCACAACAAGTACCGTAAACTCCACGATGCTCAGACGCTTCAACTAAACAAAGCGATGAGTGAGAGTGCCACTGGTTATGCCAAGAGCTTGCTTCTTCAGGGCTCCATGGATCATTCCAGCCAGGCAGAAAGACCTGACCAAGGTGAAAATCTCTTCATGGAGTGCTCCAAAACCAATCTTCCTTCGCCAAATGACGCAATCACGAAATGGTAAGTCACCGGTGGGTTTCGATAAGTCTCCTAGAGTCGGGGGTGGGAGACGAATATTGAATACTGGATTTTGAATACTGGTACATGCAACCTGCTTACAACTTGAGTTGTACTGTGTAAATCAAGCACACAACTCATCTACGACAACGTAGACTTGATTTACACAGTACAACTCAAGTTGTATAAGCAGGTTGCATGCGACAGTTTTAGGCGAAAGTTGTGTGATGTATATCTGCCTTCATGTCCTAGGTATAGCGAAGTATGTGGTTACAATTTCCAAGACTCTAAATCAAATCCTGGAAAGGTGACGGGTCATTTCACTCAACTTGTGTGGAAACCTACCAGGGAGATTGGTATTGGTTATGCTACCGGGGTGGATAAACACGATCCCGCTATGAAATGTGTTTGTGTTGTTGCAAGATACAAACCTGCGGGGAATATTTTAGGATGGTTCTCTACCAGCGTTGTAAGACGTGAAGTGAACAATATTTGTAATTACAAGAAGGGAAATGTGCTGGCGAGTGAACCAGACGAAGGACCATTACATACAACGCAAAGTGACCTTGTAAACTCAATTAGTGAACGCCTCTTTTCCGAAGTCTTTCCGCACCAGACAGACACTAAGCTTTACGAAGCTAACGATGGCATGAGCGTACCAGGTGATGTAGCAGACGGGACAGAGGCGCCACAAGAAAAACAATCCAGTTTACCACTGTACGAATCTAATGGTGAAAATATGGGTGTACCAACATATGCTGCGAATAAGGTGGCTACGGATGGCACTAGAGTACCATCAGAACAGGAAACCAGTATAACTCAACCAGCAACAAATACTAACCTGTATGATTCTAATGGTGAAAATATAGGTGTACCAGCAGCATATGCCGCGAATGATGTGCCATCAGAACAAGAAACCAGTAGAACTCAACCAGCAACGAATACTAACCTGTATGCTTCTAATGGTGAAAATATGGGTGTACCAGCATATGCTGCGAATGAGATGGCTACGGATGGTACAGGAGTACCATCAGAGCAGGAATCCAATATAACTCCACCAGCAACCAATACTATGCTGCATGAATCTAATGGTGAAAATATGGGTGTACCATCTGATGATTCAGGAGCACCATTAAAACAGGAGTCTGGTGCAGATCCAACAAGAATGGTTTCTGAAACGAGTACAGCAGATATGTCGCCTGCACCATCAGATACCAGCAGTTCGACAGTACCATCAGAACAAGAGTCCAGTTCAACTCCACCAGGAATGAACTCTGAGACCAATTCACCAGACACAACTTCTGTAGACGATGCAACGCCAGTTAAAGCACCATCAGCAACAGGGACACCAATAACGAGTACAGCACCATCACAACCACCATCAAATGTGGTAGCACCAGTAGCCAGTGGTAAAGCACCAACAACAGGACCTGTAACTGCACATGAAGAATGTAAGTGAAAGTTTTCTAATATTTATAACAAAAGTATTTTTTAATAACAAAATGTGCAGATAACAACGAACAACAATTAAGTTAACAATAAATACCTTTATCCTGCAGCATTAAAAGACTTTCAACAAGCCATCTTGAGGGAGCACAACAGTCTTCGATTTAGACATTTATCAAAACTGCTACGGCTCGATGCCAATCTGAACGCTGATGCTCGAATCCGCGCAAGCGAATTTGCCAAGAAACCCCCGTCCAAGGGAGCTTTTAGTCTTCTTCCAGGGGGGATAGGACAAAATACGTACTCACAGTGTGGTGAAAGTTTGAGTGGTGCTAATGTAACCCATACTTGGTAAGTATTGGTTCGTTTCAAAAGCAGTACAGAACAGTCTCTACGATGGTCACACAAACCGTAGCTATAAGGTTGCCGAATACAGGCGTACTTTATAGCAACAAACCATGGCTATAAGGGTTGCCGGCGTACTTTGTCTTTATAGCCACAAACCATGGCTATAAGGGTTGCCGGCGTACTTTGTCTTTATAGCCACAAACCATGGCTATAAGGGTTGCCGGCGTACTTTGTCTTTATAGCCACAAACCATGGCTATAAGGGTTGCCGGCGTACTTTGTCTTTATAGCCACAAACCATGGCTATAAGGGTTGCCGGCGTACTTTGTCTTTATAGCCACAGACCATGGCTATAAGGGTTGCCGGCGTACTTTGTCTTTATAGCCACAAACCATGGCTATAAAGGTTGCCGGCGTACTTTGTCTTTATAGCCACAAGGGGGGGGGGGGGGGGCGAAAGCGGGAGAAGAAGGGGGCGGCAAAGACGAGAGAGAGCAAGTTAAATTTTTGGCTCCTGCAAGTATTAACATTTCTGCTGCCTAGTAACGCTTTCTGCAACCCATCAATTTCTCATCATGCAGAATGATATACGGACTGCAATGAATGAACTTAACTCAAGTATGACCATCATATTCTTGTCCGTTTAGGACCTGAACAATTTCTAGACGACGCCCTGGGTGCACACAACGAGTTCCGTCTGGTTCATGGCGTCTTACCAATGAGTAATGACAAGAATTTGAACGCTGGAGCACAAAAGCATGCTGACAACTTAGCAAGGCAATCCACCAACGATGTCGCTATTTCTAACAATCTGGGTGAAAGTATTTACACAAGTTGTAACAGTGTAGTTACAGGGCGGTCTGTTACTGAAGCTTGGTAAGAGACAATTACAGTTTAACTATGGTTTGATTGTTACTGACATAGTGGTCATTACACGAGGCTTTCATTTATGCGACTGCGGTTCGACTGCATTTTTTTGTAGATGCGGTTCGCTGCACGATGGCAAAGAGTTGTTTAAAATGGCCCCTGAGTTGCATGTAAGAATGCTTCCAGTTAGACCCTTACTGCCACTGGATTTCCAACTAAGTACAAAATCAATTTAGTTTACATTTCCACTTGAAGTAACACTGGGCAAATAATGGACGGTTCGTACTGGACCTCTAGAGAGAACTGTTTTGAACTGATAAAGATATCCAGTATAAATAAAGTTAGTTTAGTTTGACTAATTTATGGGTGATAAAACTTCACTGCTACGTTTTCCACTGTCGTGTTTAGGTACTGGAATGTGTGCAACTACGATTTCGCCAAGAAAAAATCAAAAGATGGCATAGCAGACCACTTTACTCAACTTGTATGGAAAGGAAGCACAAAGGTTGGCTTTGGTGTGGCAACTGCAATACAGAAACAGAAACCTTGTGTGTTTGTTGTGGCCAGATATTTCTTGCCAGGGAATGTTGCCGGACAAAATAAGTTTAACGTTTTTAAAGGAAGTTTCAATGAGAAACAATGTGCAGAACACGTATTCACTCCACCGCAACCTACAGTTGGTGATACGGTGGTACCAAGCACTAGCGACTCATCTGTGAACAATGATGATGATAACTCAATGTATGGTACATCCACTGTTGATGGTGGAGATATGTTCACTGAAGGTGAAAACCCTGATGGTAGCTTGACATCACAACTGGACAAACAACCACCGACTGCTGGTATACTTAGTGCTGGTGTACCAGTAGTCGCAGTTACAGTTTCTCCCAAAGCACCATCAAAGGAACTACTAACATCTTTTAAACCACCGAAAGTTACCACCAATAAACCACCAACAGTTAATACTGGTACACCACAATCTGCACCATCAACATTACCAATGACCACAACCACCAGTACTTCAGGTGCCAAACCATTTAAAAACGGTCCACCCAAACAATTATTACGCCCAAGCACAGCCAAAACGCAACCAACCGTACCAAGCACTGCTGGTTCTGCATCATCGACATTACCAACGGCCACAACCACCAGTACTTCAGGTGTCAAACCATTTAAAACCGGTCCATCTAAACAAACAGTAGGCTCAGGCACCGCCAAAACCCAATCAACCATACCAAGCGCTACTGGTTCTGCACCATCAACATTACCAACGGCCACAACCACCAGTACTTCAGGTGCCAAACCATTTAAAACCGGTCCATCTAAACAATTATTAGGCCCAAGCACAGCCAAAATCAAACCAACCATACCAAGCGCTACTGGTTCTGCACCATCAACATTACCAACGACCACAACCACCAGTACTTCAGGTGCCAAACCATTTAAAACCGGTCCATCTAAACAATTATTAGGCCCAAGCACAGCCAAAATCAAACCAACCATACCAAGCGCTACTGGTTCTGCACCATCAACATTACCAACGACCACAACCACCAGTACTTCAGGTGTCAAACCATTTAAAACCGGTCCATCTAAACAAACAGTAGGCTCAGGCACAGCCAAAACCCAACCAACCACAACAAGCGCTACTGGTGGGCTACCAGCAGATGGTACCACAACTGGTTCTGCACCATCAACGTTACCAGCAAGCACAACCATTGGTACTAAACCACCTTCCAAAATAATACCTGGTTCCGTTGCCACTCAACAACCAGCCTTAACAACTACTGCTGGTACTACACCAAACAGTGGTACCACTTTGACTACTCCATCCAAAGTTACACCAGGTGCTACCAAACCAGCTCTAACAACCACACAACCAGTCACTACTACGAGCGCCTCACCAAATAGTGGTACCTCTGTCGCTAGTTCTAGCACTGGTACTAATCCAACGGGACCATCCAAAGTAGCACTAGGTACCAATACACAACCAGGTACCATTGCCTCACCAAATAGTGGTAAACCAATTAACACTGGTCTTTCCAAACAAGTCTTACTTCCAGTTACTAGCACTACCAGTAGCACGTCACCACCAACTACATCTGGCGTACCATCATCATCACCACCAGTAAGTACCACTGCTCCACCATCTACCCTCCCAGTAGTACCAGCACAAAATGGTATCAACCTTAACAAGCATCTATACCCAGGTCTAGGATACAAAGTCGGCAAAAGTTTTTTAAACGACCTCGGTTCAGAATCTATTTGGCCTGCAACAAGCTCGACAGTGGAAATGGACAACGATATGATGTATAAAGATATTAGTAAATATGAACATGACAATATGGATGATGACATGGACAGCCGGTTTAAAAATGAAGCTTTAGAAGATAATGTAGAACCTCAAATGGATGAGTTTAACAACGGGTTTAACAAAGACGAGTTTTTAATAGATAAAACTCAGAGTAGTCGGTTCAATCATGATAAAGACAAAGATATGGACAGCAGCTTCAAGGAGCAACCTTTACAACATAACAGAAATGCTCAAAACAGTCAGTTTAACATGGAAGGATCATCCGAAGATACTTTGAAAGGTCACTTGAATCAGTTTAACCATGATAAAGACAATGATATGGACAGCAGCTTCAAGGAGCAACTTTTACAAGATAATAGAAAAGCTCAAAACAGTCAGTTTAACATAGCGGGATCATCTGACGATGCTTTGAAAGGTCACTTGAATCAGTTTAATCATATTAAAAATAATGATATGGACAGCAGCTTCAAGGAGCAACTTTTACAAGATAATAGAAAAGCTCAAAACAGTCAGTTTAGCATAGCGGGATCATCTGACGATGCTTTGAAAGGTCAATTGAATCAGTTTAATCATGTTAAAAATAATGATATGGACAGCAGCTTCAAGGAGCAACCTGTCCAAGATAATATAAATGCTCAAAACAACCAATTTAACATGGCGGGATCATCCGAAGATAATTTGAAAGCTCAAAACAGTCAATTCAACAAGGAGGAACCACTCGAAGATAATTTGAATGGTCAAATGAATCAATTTAACCATATTAAAGATGATATGGACAATACGAATCAAGCTCTGCAAGATACTACCAAAGCTCAAAGTCATCAATTTAATCATTCTAAAGTTAATGATATGGACAAACCCATAGACGACCATACAACAGCTCAAACCAGTCAGTTAAACCATCATCCACCAACAAATGATACTAGTTCTTCCAATACAGAAGAGTCTAAAGCGCCATCGATAATTAACCATCAGATGCTTCACCCATGGGCAACCCAACATTCAAGGCACCATTACCGCGACCAAGACTTCACGGAAAACCAAAAATATTTGACAGGGAAAGTGATGAAGACTCACCAACAACAGAACTGGGATAAATGGGGTCATTACGATGACGACATGGATTTGATGCGTTCTGACATGACTTCTTGGAATGATCAGGGACTCGAAGCAGGAAGTAAGGATATAAGTGGTTCTTATAACGATCCTTATGGGGATATGATGGGTGATTATAAGGAACCATATGGTAGCAACGGTACGAGTAGGGGATACGGTGAGTCGTATGAGGACAATAAGGATGGTAATTATATGGATAATGAGGGAGTTGACAAGGGTATGGATGGTACATATGGGGAAACGAATAATTATGACACGGATATGACGAGTATGTATAAGGGTACAGATAGCAAAGCCTACCCCAAACAACCAGAAGATAACATAGGATCCATGGATACAACTTTGGTAGTACATTCACAGGATTCAAGAGGAAAACAAAGGATAAATGGCTTGTCTTTTGAAGGTGGTGTGGGGATGTCATTGCAGCAGTATGCAGATGAAATAGGACAAGTCCGTGGACTGCATCATATGCCCTCAGAGAAAAAGGAAGACAATTTAAAGATAAAAAGAAAGAAAAAGTCAAAACATTAGCAGAGCAATTTTATTTGTACATGATAGCTCCATTAGTGTAAAAGGGAGTATTATAATAGTGCAATTTTATATAGATGGGAAAATATAAAGACGTCATTTGATGACTTTGTCTATGTGACATGCAACTATGTACATTGTCTACAGTAAATAAGCACTTTTTGAAGTGTCAATTCCACTCAAATATATGCTTGGCAAACATTGCTCGAGCTTGTCCCAACGTTGCTCGCACACGTTTGACTCAAATACAAATGAATAAAAGTTTCCTTAAAAACGAGATTATTCGTCTTTTTATCTCAGTGTCAACTCGCTCCACGTCTCCGACGTTTTGTAAAAAAAATGTTCATGGTTCAATAAAAAAGCTAAAAGTATATAAAAAGCCGAGAGTATATAACGATACCGTACTTGATGTATGTACAGTGTGCTCGGCCCTGAACAGTCGAGTATCGTTACGTCTTCCGGCTCTTTGTCGACGTAAGAAACGGATTCATGTCTCTCTACATGCTCCATATTCTTACTGAACTGTAAAAACTTTCCACATTATCGTCCCCATATGGTATAATCGTCGCAAAACTATCAGAGGTTTGAGAATTACTGTAATACTGCAATTACCATACACTTGCATCTCCATACCTGGACTACGACGTTAAACAGCATTGCTATACTTTGACTGCAACTCAAGCAATTCGTCTGGAATAAGATTCATGTATTGTAGAAGACTTAAACACTTCGTCAAAAACCACTCTCTAAAACTCATGTACCTAAACAAACCATAGAATTATAACAGAAACCGACAAAATTCATACTAGATACAAAAGATTGCCTGTTCCCAGGTGTTGTGACAAGTCTGGAACAAGTTGTTATCACTGGTTGTTATTCCGTTGTTTCCAGGTTGATGACGGTAACAGACTTGCTACAAGTTGTACAAACAAAATACAGGCTGTTCGTAACAAGTTGCTACGAGCTTGATGTCATCGACTTGTTAACAACTTGTAACGTACAGATGATATCAGACTTGTTGGAACAACAGCTGTTCGCAGGCTAGGAACAACATGGTGCGAGTCTGTTAGCCTCATTAACCTTGTTACAAGATGATGACAACTTGTTCCAGACTTGTCAACAACTGGGAACAAGCAGTGCGAACACGTCATGTTGACAAGCTGTGAGATATGACAAGCTGTGAGATATGACAAGCTGTGAGATTTGACAAGCTGTGAGATTTGACAAGCTGTGAGATTTGACAAGCTGTGAGATTTGACAAGCTGTGAGATATGACAAGCTGTGAGATTTGACAAGCTGTGAGATATGACAAGCTGTGAGATTTGACAAGCTGTGAGATATGACAAGCTGTGAGATTTGACAAGCTGTGAGATATGACAAGCTGTGAGATTTGACAAGCTGTGAGATTTGACAAGCTGTGAGATTTGACAAGCTGTGAGATTTGACAAGCTGTGAGATTTGACAAGCTGTGAGATTTGACAAGCTGTGAGATTTGACAAGCTGTGAGATTTGACAAGCTGTGAGATTTGACAAGCTGTGAGATATGACAAGCTGTGAGATTTGACAAGCTGTGAGATATGACAAGCTGTGAGATTTGACAAGCTGTGAGATATGACAAGCTGTGAGATATGACAAGCTGCGAGATATGACAAGCTGTGAGATATGACAAGCTGCGAGATTTGACAAGCTGTGCGATTTGACAAGCTGTGAGATATGACAAGCTGTGAGATTTGACAAGCTGTGAGATTTGACAAGCTGTGAGATTTGACAAGCTGTGAGATATGACAAGCTGTGAGATATGACAAGCTGTGAGATTTGACAAGCTGTGACATTTGACAAGCTGTGAGATTTGACAAGCTGTGAGATTTGACAAGCTGTGAGATTTGACAAGCTGTGAGATTTGACAAGCTGTGAGATTTGACAAGCTGTGAGATTTGACAAGCTGTGAGATATGACAAGCTGTGAGATATGACAAGCTGTGAGATTTGACAAGCTGTGAGATTTGACAAGCTGTGAGATTTGACAAGCTGTGAGATTTGACAAGCTGTGAGATTTGACAAGCTGTGAGATTTGACAAGCTGTGAGATTTGACAAGCTGTGAGATATGACAAGCTGTGAGATTTGACAAGCTGTGAGATTTGACAAGCTGTGAGATTTGACAAGCTGTGAGATTTGACAAGCTGTGAGATTTGACAAGCTGTGAGATTTGACAAGCTGCGAGATTTGACAAGCTGTGAGATTTGACAAGCTGTGAGATTTGACAAGCTGTGAGATATGACAAGCTGTGAGATTTGACAAGCTGTGAGATATGACAAGCTGTGAGATATGACAAGCTGTGAGATTTGACAAGCTGTGAGATTTGACAAGCTGTGAGATTTGACAAGCTGTGAGATATGACAAGCTGTGAGATATGACAAGCTGTGAGATTTGACAAGCTGTGAGATTTGACAAGCTGTGAGATTTGACAAGCTGTGAGATTTGACAAGCTGTGAGATTTGACAAGCTGTGAGATTTGACAAGCTGCGAGATTTGACAAGCTGCGAGATTTGACAAGCTGTGAGATTTGACAAGCTGTGAGATATGACAAGCTGTGAGATATGACAAGCTGTGAGATATGACAAGCTGTGAGATTTGACAAGCTGTGAGATTTGACAAGCTGTGAGATATGACAAGCTGTGAGATTTGACAAGCTGTGAGATTTGACAAGCTGTGAGATATGACAAGCTGTGAGATTTGACAAGCTGTGAGATATGACAAGCTGTGAGATATGACAAGCTGTGAGATTTGACAAGCTGTGAGATATGACAAGCTGCGAGATTTGACAAGCTGTGAGATATGACAAGCTGTGAGATTTGACAAGCTGTGAGATATGACAAGCTGTGAGATTTGACAAGCTGTGAGATATGACAAGCTGTGAGATTTGACAAGCTGTGAGATTTGACAAGCTGTGAGATTTGACAAGCTGCGAGATTTGACAAGCTGTGAGATTTGACAAGCTGTGAGATTTGACAAGCTGTGAGATATGACAAGCTGTGAGATTTGACAAGCTGTGAGATTTGACAAGCTGTGAGATTTGACAAGCTGTGAGATTTGACAAGCTGTGAGATTTGACAAGCTGTGAGATATGACAAGCTGTGAGATTTGACAAGCTGTGAGATTTGACAAGCTGTGAGATTTGACAAGCTGTGAGATTTGACAAGCTGTGAGATTTGACAAGCTGTAAGATTTGACAAGCTGTG
>CACRXK020011106.1:0-16758 GCA_902702795.2 Paramuricea clavata | reverse complement strand
CTAATTTTATGCAATGTAATGTGCTGTTTTTTCAAGGACTTTTCAATGCAGTTATCGGTTTAAAAAAATAGTTACTCAAATTCCCGTTGAGATATGACAATTGCCGTACGGACTACTTTTACGCAAACGCAAATTACAACTGCAAATTTCATCAGCACATCACATTGGCATAAAATTACATTACTACATGCCCGGATAACAGAGAAAATTAAGCATGAAAGTGGCAATTGTAGCTAATTTTCGTGCCCTTGAAAATATAACACATTACATTGCATAAAATTAGATTACTATATACCCAGATGACTGAGAAAATTAAGCATGAAAGTTGCAGCATATCCGCATTTTATCCGATCAAGCGTTACGAAGGTTTGAAAAACCCCGCATTTCCACATGTATTTTATCAACTTTTCGCGGACAATTTATTACGATTAATAATAGTCTTTTATAATATATCCTAATATATCCCTTTCAACAAAACGCGGATTTGATTTTAAAATTGAGTTTCGTGTCAAATGAAGCCGTCCCCCCGTCCATCCGCCTGTCCCCCCTGTCCATCCCCCTCTTCCCCCGTCCATCCATCTGTCCCCGCCCCGTCCATCCGCCTCTTCCCCCGTCCATCCGCCTGTCCCCCCCGTCCGTCCGTCCGTATCCGCATTTTTCAATTTTCCTGTAATTTACATTTTCGGCCGTTTCGTTTCGGTCGTTTGGTTTCGACGTTTCGCCTTTTAGTACATGCCCATGGCTACCATTGGAAAATATCGTGATGTTCCGGTATATTCCGGGAAAATGTCGCAATATTCCGGCATATTCCGTGATATTCCGGCATATTCCGTGATATTCCGCCATATTCCGTGATATTCCGGCATTCCGGGTTTTCACAACGCCCATATATGATTTAGGATTTTAATCAAAACCATCTGCCTGATATAAAAAGCAATAGACAACCCACCGGGCACACGACGTTGTTTCAACGTTGAAATTTGGTAGGAAAAAGGTTGCGACGTCGACAACCTAATATCTATGTTGCTCTGACGTTGTTTTACAAACATTGCTTCAACAGCAGCCAACAGACGTTGAATTAACGTTCATTCATGGTTAAATGTACGACGTCGATTTGTGAACCAATCTCAACGTTGTTTTAACGTGGATTCAACGTTGAATTATGGTTAACGAGATTGGCAACCTAATTTCAACGTTGTTTCAACGTCCAAACAGTAACGTCGATCCAATTTGCATAGTCAACCCTTTTTCAACGTCTATTCAACGTCTGAAAGGTCATTTCCAACGTTGATTCAACGTTGGATAAACGTCATTTTTCCCGCTGGGAACTTGCATGTTAGACTAATTTTTTATTTAGGCAAAAAAAAGTAAATTCTCGTAAAGAATTAACTTATTAAAATCAGTAAAATTGCAAAATTTGATTACGAAATGTTATATAATACAGAAAATATAGCCTTGCGAAGTTTCCATATTTTCAGTATGTTTGTATTACGCGCGGAAATTGTTACCATTTTTGAGCCGAAAATGGTAAAAATTTCCGCACGTAATACAAATTTAATGAAAATTTAATGAAAATATGCAAACTTCGCAAGGCTATATTTTCTGTATTTTACAACATTTCGCAACCAAATTTTGCAATTTTACTAATTCCATTATGTTCTTTTTAACTGTTTTATCTGATTCCCTTCTCTTTACTTAGATTGAATTCCATTAAATCTCCTCAAATTACCACGAAACTATATATAAACCTTGTAGAAATGAACTTAACAAAAGAATCAAAAGAACTAAGGTTCAATTTTGAAACACTAGATTACAATACATTAAAAATTGTAAAGAGGGTTGGAAACATTAAATTATCTGCTAAACAGGAAATCCAGAACCACAGCAGTGTTAATGTAACGCAAGATATAGGCCACGGATCAGTAAAAGATCCTTCACTTCTATATAGTTCCCAAATTAGCAAATAATATTTCTGACAATGGCAATAGTCCTGATCCTTTGTCATATATAAATCACGTCACAAATGTTTTTCACTTTCAGAGCATATCAGTTATATGATCTGAGGAGAAATACAAAATATGCAGATGGGAAAATCTACATGCAGACCTAGATGAAATCTCAACAACTAAGCTAATAAAGCAGGCAGGCGATACTATCGCTTAGAAGAGAAATTATTCCAGATGATTGGAAATTTGCCAAAGTTAATCCAATATATAAGTCAGAAAACAAAACCTTATGTAAAAATTATAGACCGATATCAATTATTTCGAATAACCTCAAAATATTGAGAAATTAGTCTGGAGACAATTAAATATCTTCCTGGATAATACCAATATAAATGTGAAAAACCAATCAGCTTTTCGTCGAAATCACTCAACCGAAAGCTCGTTACAACAATCTACTGAAATGTGGTTGAAATCAATGGACCAGGGTCAAATTAATGTGGTTATGATTCTTAGACCTGATCATCAGATTCTACTGAAAACAGCCGATTAAGATTTCCATGAAAACAGCCGATTAAGATTAAGAACAGCCGATTAAGATTAAAAACAGTCGATAAAGACAAGAAACAGCCAATGACAGTTCACCTCACTATGCTTGTA
Organism: Paramuricea clavata; assembly: GCA_902702795.2. Taxonomy (NCBI): domain Eukaryota; kingdom Metazoa; phylum Cnidaria; class Anthozoa; order Malacalcyonacea; family Plexauridae; genus Paramuricea; species Paramuricea clavata. Next base: position 14,155 of record CACRXK020011106.1, on the reverse strand, counting down.
AGCCAGATGATACCCCGAACATAACTGATGTAAATCTAACTGGGTACGAAATTCAAGCTGTCCTTGAAGCGCTGGATGTTACAAAAGCAACAGGCTCAGATGGAATCCCTGCTGGACTGCTAAAGGAAACAGCCGAAGTCATAGCTCCATCCTTGTGCTGCCTCTTCAACAAATCTCCCAACACAGGCACATTTACCTGACGACTGGAAACTTGCAAATGTTGTACCAATACACAAGAAAGGCAACGCTGGATACACAGAGAATTATATACCTATATATATCCTTACTACCATGCATAGTGTCCAAAGTCTTAGAACGATGCGTAGTTAACAACATCAAATTCCATATCCACCAGCTAGTCCACAGTAGTCAACATGGGTTTTTCACGGGAAAGTATGTACAACCAACCTTATCGAAGCACTAGATAACATCGGCTGCCTCCTGGATAGTGGTAATCAAATAGACGTAATCTATTTAGACATGTCTAAAGCCTTCGATGAAGTCAATCATGAGCCGCTGCTTTCCAAACTTAGCAAGCTTGGATTTGGAGGTGGCCTACTACAATGTTTCCGGTCCTACTTGTCTAATCGGCGACAGCGCGTTACCGCCCTCGGTGCTACATCTAACACCTTACCTGTAACCTCTGGTGTACATAAAAGCTCTATACTAGGTCCCATATTATTCCTCTTATATGTTCATGACCTACCCGGTCTCGTCGAATCCAGTTAAGTCGCTACGTTCGCAGATGATACGAAAATAATTAAGTCTATCGCATCAATAAACGATGCGAAATTACTCAACAGGACTTATCCAACTTAGAATCCTGGTCGTCGACTTCTGGTTTCCCCTTTAATCAAAGTAAATGTCGGTCGCTGTCTATCACTCGCAAAACGAAGCCAGTGCTGACTACATACAAGATGAAGGGTGAAACTCTAGAAATAATAAAATCGGAACGAGATCTTGGATGTCAACTGATCTCACCTGGATGTCAACTGATCTCACTGGAATACTCAAGTAGTAGAACAATCTTCCCGTGCTAACAAGTTGCTAGGTTTTATCAGACGGAACGCGCGGTTCAATCAAAACACTAGCGTGACTGTGTGAGGAGGGCATTGTATTTAACATTAGTACGCCCTCACTTAGGATATGCCACCCAGATCTGATCGCCACAGTCCATCAACCTAATTGCAAGATTGGAAAAAGTTCAAAGACGTGCCACGAAATTTATTCTCAATCTGCCGTTTTCCAGCCCAGACGGTTATACCTCACGTTTACAGTCCTTATCATTAATTCCACAATGAGTTTTTGGATTTGGTTTTTTTCTTTAAAATGGTGAACAATCTGGTAATAATAAAACCTTCTGTAGTACCAAAAACCCGAAGCGCCAGATCGACCCGATCATCTATAAATACGGACATACCTAAGTTTGTCATTCCCAAGAGCAACGGCGCAACAACGCTCGTTTCTAATTCGAACAACCAGTGTGTGTAACAGCCTAGCTGACGAACTGAAACTTAACATGGTAAATTTGAACTCATTTAAATCTACTATTTTAAATTAGTCCTTCCGTGCTTTGGAACTTTCCTACTATCCTGAAAATCCAAGAACATTCAAAACCATATGTGCCAAGTGTAATGCCGCTCGAACTCTGGTTCAGCCTCTTATAAGTGCTGCTATTAGTTATAGTTTTATTTAGATAGTTATTTTATGTTTGTATATGCATGTCCAAATTCGGCCCCGCATGCAGTAATTGGCTCACGCTGTTGCGGTCACCCTGCCTATAGTCATGTATATGACCCTTGTTATAGTTTTGTGTGTTGTAATATGGCGAAAGTAATAAATAAAATAAAGTAAATAATAAAATAATACTGTCAAAACTACAAGTTTATGGGCTGCGCGGCCATTGCATATATCAAATGGTTCCAACCGTATTTGGATAAAAAAAAACCAACTTGTATGTTACTTATAAATAATCACTGTAAATCTGATATTGAAACAATTGGTTGTGGACTACCTCACTGTTCAAATCTTGGACCACTATTATTTCTCATTTATATTAACGACCTCCCAAACTGGCTAGAAACAACACACTCTAAATAATTATTTGCCAATGACACAATTATAATTTTATAATGTCAAGGGCATTTATCCATAGATATTGAATATAAACTTAACAAAGACCTAGTAAGTGTTCAAAATGGTTACAGCAAATAAACTAACATTATAAACAACGAAAAACCTAAATATATAATCTGATTTTGGCAACGATTGAAAAACTTAAATGACGTGCCAAAAATTATTATAAACGGACATCAAATTTGAAAGAGTTTATTAGAAAGAAGTTCAGATCTGTGTATATCTATATAGACGACAAACTTAGCCGGAACAGGCAAAATTAAGAACAATGCAACAAGATATCAAAAAATATTAATCTTTTTATAAAAGCCATAGATTTCGTTTGGTCTAGATATTGTACGCTATTACAAATTATGTACAACGCATTAATTAATTATTAGTTCTTCCTCATTTTAATTACTGTTCAACTGCATGTATGGCAAAGTAATCACCAAACACACTTAGACAAACTGTATAAGCTTCAGAAACGAGCAGCAAAATTATAACAAATTCGATATAAAGCGATTAATGGCATGCTTTCAGAATACATAACACAATTATTTCACACTTGTGAAAACATGCAGCGCATCATGGTTACGAACTGCGCAGTGGTAATTAAAAGCTGTTACCTAAACTAAAAACGAACAGAACAATTCACATCCCAATAAACTTGTTGAAAATCCTAAGAGAGTCAACAAGTTTAAAAGTTGTCCATGCATAATCTATCAAATGATCACATCTACACGTACCAGCTTATAAACCCTAATTGTTTTTATATTCAAATGGTGTAAATATAAGTATATAATATAGTTCATTAGTAATAAGCTTATTCTCTTCTTATATAATGTATGTATTTTCCGCACAGCCCTTTGAAAATCACATGTGTCATGATGTATAGCCTACGTGGATAATTTAGCTGCGTGAAAAAATATGAAACAACAGAGAACATCAAAGCGCGTTACAAAAATGTTAAAAATGCACTCGTTCAAACAATTGGCAATTTCATTACACTAAAAGACATTCCGAAACTATAGCTATATGGATTATATTGTAGACCATGCAGATTGTGTGTTTGAATTCACAGCTCTAATTAACTGAAGGGGGATTAACTAAGGTTTTGTTGAGTTAACAAACTTATGAAGCAGTAAAACCTCTGGAGCTGTTAATAGTTTCCAAAATTTCTCACTCATCAATATTAATGGTTATATTCAACCAATCTCTCAAAATTATAATTTTTCCGGACAAGTATATAGTTTTTTATTTCAACTTTTTGATAAGTAAACTCTTTGATAATGCAAGCCTTTTCTCGAATACGAAAGTGTATGCAAATATTTCAAAATGCCGTTTCTCGTCGACTTGCAAACTCCTGTAATGATGAAGAATTATATGCCTCTGAATGAAATTTCACCGAAAGTTCGTGAAAACTATAATTCAGGGCCAGAAACGCTGGCCAATCTAGGCAATGACAATCTCGCCGATCTTTATCTATAGCAGTAGCACATTGTCGCAAATGCTTGCTTTATGCTACTTGTTGAAACTGTCAAACACGGATGTATTTCGTAAAATAGATATGATTAAACCTCTTACCCTTATATATTGGCAGTTCAATGAATATTTCAAGTATACCAGTACCCAACGAAGAAAACGTTTTTTGCAGTGGTAGATTGCCAATACTCCTCTTCGAAGACGTATGATGATTTATGTACGTATCGACTGGCCTACGCGCAGCAACTAAACATTGCTCATCCGAGCGAGAGATTTTATCACGCTGATTCCAGGAACTAGAATCGAAAGTCGGCAATATTTAATGGACTGGATTCGAAAGTCGGCAATATTAAATGAAGTTCCCACTGCGTGTTGTGGCAAGATTTTGGTGCCGCTTTGAATGAGCCCAAAGCGAACAAGCATAATAGTCTGCATGACCTTAATTACAGTATAGTAAGCTGATTCATGCACACATTTTGCCTACTGTATATATAGTAATTGTTCTAAAACTTAGACCTGCACTTCAGTGTTGAAAAACTATTTCAATAAGGATTTCCAATTCGTTATTCTTGTTGGTAAGTCACTTTGCATTTAGTAACATAGCATTTGGACGGGTATATTATCTCAGGATGCTTGAATCTCATCGTTTACTACCCTATGGCCAAACCTTGAGGAATAATGAAGGTAGAAGAGTCATTCAAATCTCTGACAAAAGTTGTGGCAAAAATATGTATAATTCAAGGCAAAAATTTGTATAATTCTGGCAAAAATATGTATAATTCAAGTTAAAATTTTGACATTTTCAGGTAAAATTTGCGTGTAATAAAGTAATTATTTTTGTGGAATACAGTCAATTTACGTGCAACTTGTTTGCGAATTTGCTTTAAAAAACTCCAGAAATCCAGTCCTAGTGCTTCAAAAATGTAAACATTTTTGTGTGGACAACCCCCAGACCCCCCTTTTCGTCCGAAACTTAGTATGAGAGTGCCAATCAATCACAAAAAGCTAAATTATAATTATTACAGTTCAGATAAATTTTTAACATTGAAATTCGAAGTTCAGATTCTTCGCTACGTCCCTGATGGGTGTATTTCGAAACCGATTTCAGTTTTAAGGTATCCTTAGTCTGCTCTTCTAAATGGATACATGAAATCACCTATAGCTTATTTTTTTGCGCCAGGTTTGTGACGTAATTTACCCGTCACAAAGTAACAGTTCCAAAAACAAAATAAGCATACGATTTGTAAGAATGATGCATGTTCTCTGTTCGTGGGATATTTAGTACAAAACGGGATAAAAATTAAAGAAATTGAAGCATATTGGCGCTTTTGCATGAATTTTTGACAGGCACGCAAAGCCGAAATTTGCAACAGATGCCAGGAGATACGTTGGGTGGGATCGAGGTTCTCTAAGATTCCAGCACATTACCCTGATCCAGGAAATCTCGACCACTACATGAACGTGTTCAAGACTGCGATTACGCTGAATGACGTACAACAACAACCTGTTCATAATTTCGCCCCTAGAACCAATCTAAAAATTTTTTTTTAAAGACGGTGCCATTTCATCTGGCGATAGTGAGGTGAAAGAAGCAGCAAGTCGGTATTTTTGTTAAGAAGAAGCATGTGCATGCTTGAGTATATAAGACAGACATCTTGAAGAACTGCAAATTGTTTCTGCGAATAAGAGAGAATTCCAGATTGTACTTCTTCAATTCCAAATTCTGCGGGGAGGGAGGGGCATTGGAAATTTTAGAAACTTGGAGAGGGGCGTTGAAAATTTACCAACAATCTCAACAGGGGCCCTGTAAAAATATGAGCTTTTTTCAAAACATCTTCATCCCCTCCACCCTTCCCCTCGGCGTAATAAATGTATCATCCCTTACAGCGGCTTGGAAAATCGACATAGTCGCGCTTTTACTGACTCAAGTACTGTTTAATTTAATTAAATTCGGACAGATATACATCAGATTAGTTATTTGTTTCCCTCGATCTTTAAATTAATGCAAAAATTTTAACCAATATAAAATACAATAGTACAATTTTACAAACAGGTGAGAACAGGTATTTTACTTTAAATGATTCTTATCAGTATACAGTTGTTCCGTAGCATATTGTCTTCTGCTGTCATGCAGAAGGTCTCGTCAGGTAAGTGAATACAGCCACTCCTACTCCAGCGACAACAGCAATTCCTACTACTGCTCCAAATCCTACTGTTGTACCTAATGCTGCAGCTGCTGCGGACATCACCTCGGCAGTAATTGTCAAACTTGTTCCACTTGAGAACCAACCTCCTCCGCTATGGTATTCCATACCACTTCTGAATATTTTCTACCGTTCCCTAGACAAAAACGATCACGACAAGCGCTACTCTTGACCAATTGATATGCACTTTAGCCACGTTTTGTACTCCTGTTAGGACAAAAACATATATATGATTTATAATTTCGATCAAAACCATCTGCCTGATATAAAAACCAGTTAAATCTCCTCAAATTACCACGAACTTATAAACCTTGTAGAAATCAACTTAACAAAAGTATCAAAACAACTAACGTTCAATTTTGCAACACTATAGACTATACAATACATTAAAAATTATAAAGAAGGTTGGAAACATTGAATTATCTGCTAAACAGGAAATCCAGAACCACACTGGTTAATGTAACGCAAGATGTAGGCCATGAATCAGTAAAAGATTCTTCACTTCTATATATTATATAGGTCCCAAATTAGCAAATAATATTGCTGACAATGGCAATAGTCCTGATCCATGATATATAAATCATGTCACAAATGTTTTTCACTTTCAGAGCATATTAGTTATATGATCTGAGGAGAAATACAAAATACGCAGATGGAAAAATCTACATGCAGACCTAGATGAAATCTCAACAACTAAGCTAATAAAGCAGGCAGGCAATACTATATCTCTTAGGAGAGAAATTATTCCAGATGATTGGAAATTTATCAAAGTTAATACAATATATATAAGTCAGAAACAAAACCTTATGTAAAAATTATAGACCGATATCAATAATTTCGAATAACGCCAAAATGTTGAGAAATTAATCCACTGTAGACAAATGAATTAAATACCTTGCTGGATAATATAATTGTAAAAAACCAATCAGCTTTCCGTCGAAATCACTCAACCGAAAGCTCGTTATAACAATCTACTGAAATGTGGTTGACAATGGACCATGCAGGGTAAAATAAATGTGGTTATGCATGATTCTTAGACCTGGAAAAAGCATTTGATATATACGATTGATCATCAGATTCTACTGTCAAAAGTACAAGTTTATGGGATACGCGGCCATCCGTTCAAGTGGTTCCAATCATATTTGGATCAAAGAAAACAAATTTGCATGTTATAAATAATCACTGTAAATCTGATATTGAAACAATTCGTTGCATGTGGACTACCTCAGCGTTCAAATCTTGGACCACTATATATTTCTCATTTATATTAACGACCTCCCAAACTGCCTAGAAACAACACACTCTAACTAATTATTTCCCAATGACACAATTAATTTTATCATGTCAAGTGCATTTATCCATAGATGTTGAATACAAACTTAACAAAGGCTAAAAGTGGTTATAGCAAATAAACTAACATTATAAACAACGAAAAAATTGAATATATGATTTGATCTTGGCAACAACTGAAAAACTTAAATCACGTGCCAAAATCATAAACGGACATCAAATTGAAAGAGTTTATTAAAAATAAGTTTTGGGTATAGCTATATAGACGGCAAACTTAGCTGGAACAGGCAAAACGAAGAACAATGAAACAAGATATCAAAAAATATTAATCTTTTAAGAAAAGCCCAAGATTTCGTTTGGCCTAGATACGCTATACAAATTATGTATAACGCATTAATTAGTTCTGCCTCATTTTAATTACTGTTCAACTGTATGGCAAAGTAATAACCAAACACACTTAGACAAACTGTATAAGCTTCAGAAACGAGCAGCAAAAATTATTACGAATTCGATATAAAGCGATTAATGGCATGCTTTCAGAATACATAACACAATTATTTCACACTTGTGAATACATGCAGTGCATGGTTGCGAAATTAAAAGCTGTCTCAACCTAGACTAAAAACGAACAGAGGAGCACCGTTTTGGAACAATTATGTAACATCCCAATAAACTTGTTGAAAATCCTAAGGGAGTCAACAAAGTTTAAAAATTGCCAATAATCTATTAAATGATGACATCTACACCAGCTTTATAAACCTTAATTGTTTCTATATTCAAATATTGTAAATAAGTATAATATAGTTCTTCAGTAATAAGCATATTCTCTTCTTATATAATATATTTATGTATTTTCCACACAGCCCTTTAAAAATCACATATGTCATGACGTATAGCCTGCCTGGATATTTTAGCTGCGTGAAAAAGTATGAAACAACAGAGAACATTAATAGTAGGAATAAGGCAAGCATTAATAGTAGGAATAAGGCAAGCGTTACAAAAATGTTAAAAATGCACTCGTTCAAACAACTGGCAATTTCATTACACTAAAGGACATTCCAAAACTATAGCTATATGGATTATATTGTAGACCAGACTGTGTGTTTGAATTCACAGCTCTAATTAACTGAAGGGGAATAATTTGTACTAAGGTTTCGTTGAATTAAATTAACGAACTTATAAAGCAGTAAAACCTCTGGAGCTGTTGATATTTTCCAAAATTTCTCAAATACTCTTATGTTCTTTTACCAATATTAATGGTTATATTCAACCAATCTCTCAACATTATAATTTTCCGGACAAGTAGTGTTTTATTTGAACTTTTTGTAAGTAAATTACTCTTTGATAATGCAAGCCTTTTCTCGAATACGAAAGTGTAAGCAAATATTTCAAAATGCCGTTTCTCGCCGACTTGCAAACTCTTGTAATGATGAAGAATTAAATGCCTCTGAATGAAATTTCACCGGAATATTCTTGAAAACGATAATTCAGTGCCAGAAACGCTGGACAATCAAAGGCAATGACAATCTCGCCGATCTTTATCTACAGCAGTTGCCCATTGTCGCAAATGCTTGCTTTAAGCTACTTGTTGAAATTGTCAAACATGTATATTTCGTAAAATAGATCAAACCTCTTACCCTTATATACTGGCAGCTAGTTCAATGAATATTTCTAGTATCAGTACCCGACGAAGAAAACTCATGTTTTTTTGCAATGGTAGATTGCCAATACTCCTCTTCGAAGATGTATGATTTATCTACGTATCGACTGGCCTATACGCAGCAACTAAACATTGCTCACCCGAGCGAGTGATTTAGTCCTGATTCCAGGAACTAGAATCGAAAGTCGGCAATATTAAATGGAACTGGAATCGAAAGTCTGCAATATTAAATGAAGTTCCCACTGCGTATTGTGGCAAGATGTTTGGTGCCGCATTGAATGAGCCCAAAGCGAACAAGCATGATGGTCTACATGACCTTAATTATACAGAATAGTTAGCGGATTCATGCACCTTTTTCGCCTGCTGTATTTATAGGTAATAGCATGGTTTCGAGTGCAATTTGGATATAACATGCACGAGTGAGTTTTTCAAAGATCTCAAAGTGCTACTTGAGGTCTTCGAAAAAGTCACGAGTGCATGTTTATCCAAATTTCACGAGAAACCATGCTATTACTCATTAATAATTTACAAAAAAATGTTCGAGACAATTGTAGTTTTAAGTTACGTTAATTATAACGTCTATAGCGAACATTCCACTGGCAAAGTTTTCCTGGCTTTGTTATAGGCCTATCTCACATTATACAACGCTAACAGTATGAAAATTCCACTCAACAGTGTAAGTTTAGTTAGTCTTGTTTAATTTAACGCCGAATCATATTTTGTTATTACGGGACAACCCTATAGCGTGGCACCGGGGGAGTTCAAGAAAATCGATCAGTATGCTGCGAGATCGAAACACGTGAACGTTCTTGCAATGAGTTTTGGTCGAGATGGATGAAGTAATATGTGCCAACCCTTCAAGAGAGACAAAGGTGGTTTTAACGACGTCCAAATTTCAAGGAAGGTCAACTTGTGCTAGTGGTGGACAACAACCTTCCAAGAGGAAAATGGTCAAAGGGAATTGTTGAACATGTCTTTCCAGATAGCTTTGGAGTTGGACGTGAAGTGTCTGTGCGTACTGCGACAGGAAGTTATCGAAGGGACATAAGAAAGTTATGCCTGTTAGAAGAGGATTTGATACGAGAAATTGAACAAAAATCTTAGAGAAGGTTTTGGGGGGAGAGTGTAAATAATGCATAATTAATTTTTTATAATCGCGAACTTTCGTGAACAGTCGGTCGTGGTCGGAACTAGTGCCATGCTTCTTCATGGCGAATATAAAACGCGGCCGGTCGCCATGTTTTCTAACATTGGTTATTTGAGATTACACAGTAAAAAGGGACAAAAAAATAGAACTTTTATTAATATTTAGAACATTTAGAATGTCTCAACGACAAAGTAAAGGAACTATTCATTTATAGATAGTAATTTTCCATTATAATTTTAACATTAGTTGTATTAACGTTTAATTATTGTATTTAGTTTAAATCGAATTCGAACGAATATCGTATGTGAACTTGTCGAATATTGATTAACTGGAGCAGAATTTACAGTAAAGGCTTTTCCATTTAAAAATAAAGATAAAAGCCGTATTTTCCACGCGAAGTGAACTTTTACTTTATGTAGCGCGGCACCATGTTTGTTTTGTTTTGAAGTAATCTGTCATTATTTGTGACCGTAACTTCTTTAAAATAAACTGCTTTAAACTGATTGGTTGATTTCATCATCACGATGTTTTTCCACAAATCAGATCAGTTTGTTACAGATTTTTGCACTGTTGTTACAGATTTAGCACTGTTATTACAGATTCCTGCACTGTTGTTAGATATTTTTGCACTGTTATTACAGATTTTTGCACTGTTGTTACAGATTTTTGCACTACTGTTTGGGATTAAATGCACTGAAACCAACCAATCATGCACAGTCAAGTTACATTCTCTTGTATATTATTAATATAGTAATTGTTCTAAAACCTACTTCAGTTTTGAAATACTATTTCAATAAGGATTTCCAATTCGTTATATTCTTGTTGGTAAGTCACTTTGCAATTGGTCACATATTATAGCATTTGGAAGGGTATATTATCTCAGGATGCTTGAATCTCATCGTTTACTACCCTATGGCCAAACCTTGAGGAATAATGAAGGTAGAAGAGTCAGTCAAACTCTGACAAAAGTTGTGGGTTTTCTCCAGCAACTCCGGTTTCCTCTTACAGGGAATGTTATCATAGTGGATTGGTATTACCGTTAACTAATCCTTCCACCGCAGCTGTCTGTGCTTCGTGATTGAACACTTGAGTGAACTTAATGTTGACAACGCACTGTTGGGTATTCCTCACGAATATATCAAGGAAAATTGAGTATGTTACGATGAATATAATACAGTGCGCGAAAAATTTTTTCTACAGCTACATTTCGCCTCAACTACATCACTGTAGATTGCAATCACTGTAGACTGCAAACCCTGTCCGTACTACCCATTTGCTATTGGCATGACTACTTGGATATGCTCTTGTTAATGTTAAACCTTCTCTCATTCCAACCATCCGAACCTCGAGACACACCTAGCTACAAGACCTTCCACCAGTATACTGCCACCAAGTTCATCATACCCAAATGCAAAACAACCATCCATCAACGATCCGATCCTTCTTCATACGAACAATTAACCGTGCCTGGAACATTCTCACGGAAACTGGGGACTTGTGGTCTCTCAATATTCAAGTCTATTCTTTCTAAATATTATATATAATTCTATAGTCTTACCAATCCGATATCATGTTGCATGTATATTATGTTTTCGTTTGTTGTATGTTTCGGAAAGCGTTAGTTTGTTGTTCTCAAAGCATCTTTGTTTAATTGCTTCTCTCGTTATTTCAGTTGTTTAAAAGTTGGTTTAGTGTCGAAATAGTATCTTACGACTTGCCTCTGAGGACAAGAAAACAGCTTGTTCCTATATATCATTATGTTTGTTGTTGCTAAATTAAACGGGTGGCAGTAATTGGCTTGCGCTGTTGCGGATGACCTGCCATTGCAGGTGCTAATAGTTTATAATTATTTTTACAAGGGCTGTAAGCTGTTAAATCAATTAAAACACTGTAGAAGAAATCTCTCAGATCAGTCGACTATCTATTTTATAAAGAGATCTGCTATATGGAACGCAAACAAAAATTTAATTTCAAAAAACCACATGTGCACATGTTATACTATACAGCTAGGTGCCCCGAAAAATGCCATAGCTATATCAGGTTCTAGAATTTTACACACGACAAGCTAGCTACTATAGTGAGCATCGCCAATTTAAAATAAGAGTTGATTTTGAAGCTAGCTAAAACTGTCAAAAGTGATCTAAAATGGAATCAATGTTATATACTTGTTTTAAAGTTAGGGGTTATCAGACCTATTGATACTTTACACAACTAATGCATGATTTCAATGGTCCATTGCATGGGTGAACTATGCAATTTATATGTAAAACAGCCATAACATTGGTTCTACTGGACTAATTTTAATCGTAGAGTAAAATTCATCGCTTATAGATTAAATTCTCAATGCCACTAATAATTAGCCGCGTAAAAATCTGGAAAATATACCTATTGCCTTTTTTGGGGACACCCTGTATAACCATGGTCATGCAACATATATATGAACTGCATGTGTAATCTACCAAAGCAACGTATACAAACAAAAACAGTTTAGTCTTTAAACCAACGGAAGTTTTGATTCTCTCTTGTCAAGTTTCTTATGATGTAACATTTTCCATGTTTACGAAACTGATTCCCACGTTTCGCATCAAAATGGAGATGTAAATAATGGTGTCTGCAATAAACAGTGCCATGGATACAAAACCAAATACCTGAATGAATGAAAAAGAAATAACATTGTAGGAGAGCCACAGGAAACTATTATTTTTAGAACCTCTTCATTATTAACACAGAAGGGGGCGCTGGTTAGATTTGGAGAAACCAACAACAAAGTGCATGCTTGCCTATCTCACTTGCAGGAGAACAAGAATACTAACCATCTCCTAAGTATGGGTTTTTAGTATTATTAGTATTAATATATTCAAGGAAAATTAACTACTATTCCTAAGCTGTGACATGCTCACGGACTGGCCCAACTGAACTGGTTTCAGATGGATTAGCACACGTTTTGTACGGGAATGCGAGACATTATCCCGCAGTAAATTTAATCATTTCCAAAATGCGCATTCCGGCATTCTGCGGAGCTAGATTTTTATGGAAATTTGCAGATGCAGAATAACGTCGAAATTTCAAACAAATAATAAAAACGTTAGAATATTTTATAATTAGAAAATAGAACAATTTGTTGGAAACAAATATCAACAAAACAACAAATTTCTCGAAAGCTCATTGACATTGTACCAAACAATTTTCGTAATATTTGTTTTTGAAAATTGAAATTCTTGCTTACCTCATTGAGGAGGTCCACCCATACACCATTAATTTAACCATGACACGACTTTAGGCTAGCTTCGCTAATGCTTCACTGGTACCTCGCCCGGGGCTTAAGCCTGGAACGGTGCTTTGAGCTGTTTGCTCGGGGATTAATTAAGTAATTTTAGTAAAATTACTCAAATTTACTTCACTGGGGGTGCATTACTTTGCTCTCGATCTTGAGTAAGATACTCAGGGATATTTTGCAGGGTATAAAAACGAAACCAATCGGTAAAAAGTGCCAAGCATGCAGTAAAGTCTATCATAGCTATATATTATTAGGACACAGTCTATAATTGGTCATTGAACTTATGATAAATTATTTATGTACTCACCACCCCAATGGTCAGCTGATAACATCGTGCGTCACTGGAAGCTTTTTCCAAGGCCTTGCACACTTTAACTTCTCCTGAGTCATATGTGCTAGTTGTTTTTGCGAGGAGTGATGCAGAGACCAGCAAGATTAAGGAGCAAAACGCATGAACAGTTGCCATCTACGTCGAATAAACACAACATTAGAGAGCTTAAGATACACCAAATTGTTTTTGGTAAAATTGTTTTTGGTAAACAAGGCCAAGACACAACAAAAACAAAGTAAAACTGGTCACACCAATCATTAGCGACTGTTTTTAGTCGTGTCCGCGTCGCCGATTTGGTGCACCTTAATGAAGTGAATAAATTTAGAAAGAAACTTAATTTTACTTTTCGTCCCAAAATTAATAATTCATTATTTTATTTGCAACTATAAACCTCAAAACTCATCCTAATTATAGTAAATTTGAGATTTTATAATTTTAATACATGTTATCACTTTGTATTTTAATATTTTAGGCGTTTCTCAATCGAAAACAAACTTAAATACCTCTGTTGGTGCTTATGTTTGCAAAAGAATGATAAAATTGAAGAGATTTTAGCAGGGCCGTCCTCAGGGAATTTTTCAGGGGGTGCAAGGTCATTTTCAACCGACTAGTGTCGAAAAAATTTCTAGAACAAATTATTCTTGGC
>CACRXK020011105.1:15000-16758 GCA_902702795.2 Paramuricea clavata | reverse complement strand
CCCCTTTGCCTTCACGTCTTTCCGGCGTCCCTGAGCAGAACATCGCATACACAAATAGGTGGTTGTCGTTGTAGCCATTTATACATTTTTAAAAATAATTTAAATTAAAAGATGTGAGATATTAATAGTCATATTAGTGATGAGGTTCATATGAGTTCGACCTGGATTTTTTACTTTCTTGTTCATGTTTTACTGTCTTAAATCTATTAGTAAATGTGGTAAAAGGTAATGGGCGGGCAATCGATTGTTCGATTTGTTTTATCTCCAGAACATGTACAAATGGGCGATCTTTCGTTTTTCGGCTGGATTTTTTTGTATTTACATTGAAGAGGCGGGCATGGATCGCCTGTCAGCAAAGTATGGTCGGAAATGTGCATGACGTAATCAGGCTACACGCCACGACAGTTCCACACCTTAGAAGGATGACTGTTTGAAAATTCCTGGCAAGAAATGGCATGCCTCTCAAAATTCCATGGGCAATTAATACACAAAGGGCGATTAATACACAAAAAACAATGAATCGATCACGTATCGATTTTTCACTTGCAATATGCCAGTCTATTGAGAATTGAAAAACAATAAAATGGTGGCCATGTTGGTGCCAAATCCAATGAAAGATATCATTATTTTGATGAAAAGTATAGATTAATAAAAAATGAGAACAACTGCAAGCAATATTTTCAAGTGCAACTCTGATGCAGATGAAAGTCAATCAGAGATAACTGCTGATCAGTCTGTTAAATTTAAATATCAATATTAAAATAGGAATACATGATACCTAGCAATATTCACTGAAAGGAATCAGTTATTTGTGGATGAATTATTTCCATATTTGACCCCTTCGATAATATCATGCACGCGATGTCACAAAAGTATGCATATATATTGTATATCACGTCCCAAAATGTTGCTGCAACGTGAGTTATTGATTTAAAAAAAAAACCAATTTCGAGGATAATATCGAAATTGAGATCAAAATATAGATCACGTGGCATGTGTCGTGAAAAAATATCCAGAAGGTGTTTTCGATTAAATGCATGATTGTTTACTAACAGCGCAGACGCATGGATGACACCCATTCCGTAGCCTCCATTCCGAAGCACTAAAGACCCCTGGCGTAAAAATCTGGTTCCCTTCAAGCATATTAGGACTTAAGCATACAACATTAATACTTGCCCTTGGCCTTGACCTTGGGTTACATTTTTGCACAAAAAGCGATGCGAAACACACATGCGAAACCTTTTAAAATAAATTAAGAAGGCATGCAATATATAAACGACAAAAAAAGTAAAATTAGTAAAGCCTTCTCTTGAATCATCACTGGATTTGAATGATTGGAAGAATATATCATAAACTATCATTTCTTTAATTTTTTAATGAAAGCCAAACAAGGGCGGCAAGCTGGAGTGGGAAGAATGGAAGGCGGGGATAATTTTGATGTATTTGAAATAAGTCACTATATAGGCTCAACGGAAAAATATGAACCGCGTGACTTATTTCAATACATCACATTATCCCGCCTCTCATCTCGAGTCTTCGACGCGGCAAAGCGAAACAACGTCAACATGTCTATAGAATATTGTATGTGAATAATAAATTCCTTAAAGAATTTTAAATGCTTCGCGGAATGTTTTTGTCTACGGCATGTTTAAAACTATTATTCAGAATAAATAGCTTCCAAACTTTCAGTTTGAGAAACTATTTCCATCCTATTATTAGCGACCGTGTTGACAAAAACATCGCTTGCTTATTAAGCTC
>CACRXK020011105.1:0-10000 GCA_902702795.2 Paramuricea clavata | reverse complement strand
CGATAAATAAACATGCAGTAAAACAGAATTATATAACCTGTCCCTGTTACTTTATAATACAAGAAATACTCATACCAGAGCGTGCACTTTTTTACTAAGAATGCATATTTTACTTCAGACTGATGAATTGCCGATCACGTATTTATTCATGGAGCGCCGATTCCATTCTGTTATTGCAAATTTTGGATGATCGATGTTCATTATTAACAATTTAGCAGTTTATTTTTCTTTCTCAAAGTCCCTTGAGAAATCCCCAAATCCCCTCACATATTCCTAAAATCTCGCAAAATATATCCTTTAATTAAAATCCGCTGAAAATCTCGCAAAGAATTCCAATATCCCTGGGTATTTTTCCTGGGATTTCGAAGCCCTCAAAATCCTCGTAATAATCAGAGTATTATATCCCTCGGCTTTCGGCGGTCAATACGGAGTGGCGAGGTGCATGCAGTTAAATGAAAACTCGCATTATATACGGATCTCGTCAGTAAAACCTTAACAAATTAAAATAAATTGTCATACCACCGGCATAGACAACCATAATACTGTGATTGAGGACTGACATGAACCACTGAAAACTATTTCCCAACAGACTACTTTCCGAGAAGGATCTATAATTCAGGATCTATAATAGGAATAGTATAGCTAGGACAGAAATCATGGCCAGCCGAGAATTTGAAGAAATAAATCCATACAGATACAGACCGAACGCGATTCGACAATGCGACGAGAATTTTCAGTTTTTAAAAGTATATAAAACCGTCAACGGATAAAATTTTTACAAGATTTGCAGACCAAATAGCTAAAAATACCTAAAATTGTTTTAAGTGGTTCCCCAAATCGCGTTGGGTCTGTATGGCCCTTAAGAAGCAGATTTCGAAAAATAAAATTATATTGAAATAAAACAATACGAATTTTTTAATGCAGTAAATCTTCGATTTTATTTCATCAGCCATCCCTTTATTAACTGTGGTCATCCGTAGTCATCATCACTTCAGACTATACAGGGTGTATCAAAAAAAGCGCAACCTCGACTGAAATGTAAATTGCTAAACAAATAATAGACGAAAACGTTAAAGTTTACATTCATTTTAAAGCGTAGCCATTCAGCTTTCTAACAGTGGGTTGTTTCTTAAATTTAACTCATTGGTTCGCGGGTAATAATACTTTACGTTATTGCGATTGGAGATTAAAAAAATTGAGATGGAATAACAAATCGTTCTCATGAAAATAACTGATTTTTTCATTAAAACAAAAAAATGTTGCATTTTAATAAATGGATTATAACAATAAGTATAATTACGGCTTTTCTTCCACTATTTTTAACACAGTTTGAAACTTCAAATGCGATATAATTTTGGCTTGGACCATCTAAGCTGACTGACATCAACTTGCTATAATTTCTGTTTACATTACATCGCAATTCGATGACACTCTGGGGCTCAGACACCAGAATGTTTTGACGATTTTTAGCATTTGTTTAGGATTTTCAAACAACCTGGTCTCTTTTAAAATACTTTTAATTTGTTCTTACGTGGTTTTCCAGATGTAGTGACGACAACATTAAAGTTTAAAGAAGAAAATTCTAACATTTAAACCGACTAAACAATAACATAGTAAACTTGCATAATTAAACAGCAACTAAAAATGATAGGTTTACTAAATCTTTTCCTGTGCAATTATTACTAGCATTGGAGACAAGGATATTAGTTTGTTTGAAAGAGAAAAGAACAGGCTTTGAAGTAAGCCTAAAAGCGTTTAACTAGAAATAGTATTTCGAAAGTTATTAAGCATAAAAGATGAATTGCGTTTATTTTGATACACCCTGTATATATCATCAGACAGAATGGGTGTATGGTGGGTGTGACTATGGCGTCCTCGTGTGATGCTTTTAAAGGGTTTCGACCGCAACGGCAAAACCGTTTAGTTTAATTAATAAATTCGACTGAAGGAAGAGTTATACCAAGGCTTATCTGAAGTTATTGACTGCAACCATGGCTAAACTAAGACGAGAAGAGTTTTTGAGGAAATTGATTTTAATTTAACGAAGTTTTGGTTTAAAAGTTTTCGAGCGAATGGCAAGCGCCTTGCATGGGCATGAAGTGGGCAGGCCATAGGCACAGCTTTTCTGAAGATTCTTATTACCCCAGGATCCATGTATACTCATCAAACCTATGTGTGTGAGTCCATATGAAACTCTTATCGCTTAAATGTGTGGAATACAATACTATGCATTGTCCTAGAATTATCACATTTTATGTCACAAAAACAATCTCTGCTATACGAGTGCCCTGTAGGTAGTGTTACATATACATACATGGACAGAATCAAATTTCATTGGATTGAAAAACACATGTCGTGCAATCGAGTTGCAGCAATGCAGACTTTTTTAGATATACATCGATTTTCCTGCACTTCATCTGTTTCCCTTGAATTGTTTTGGGAATTTTTGTCGTGCAAAATTTGCAAATTGTAGATATTAATAAAGGCGATTCAGAATCATTCAGGTTAATTATTTGCTATCAATCCAATATGGCGAATTTCTATAAGTATATTAAGCAGAATTCGTATCTCTGTTAGTATCTCTATTATAAAGTTGATGTGTTTGTACAGCTGCTTCCACTATACAAGAGCTAGTCCTTAGAATGTTCCTTCAGTTGCTGAAAATTAGCACAAAATGCAAATACGTCTTTGCAGAGCCCTCACTCATCAGTTCATATTCACCTCTGTCCTCTTTCATTTAATAATTCTCAACATGACGTCAATTTCATTATTTTTTAAGGAAAACATGACCTAGACCTAGAATAGCCTTTGTTGTTCAAGGCTAAATATTAACGCCTGGCAGGCTGCATGCATTCCTAACAGACGAAAAGCCCTTCAAAAACATTTACACATCCTATATATCGCATGCAGTCGCGATGGAAGTGCGTAAATCTGTGCCTAAATTAGATGCCATTCAAGTGCCAGTCTCATTTTACGCACGAGGTCTCTTGTAAGTTATCGTTGAAGCTTTTTTGTAGATGGAAATTTTCGAGCGGAAGATTAATATTCAATTTTAGACCTAACGAGTAACGAGGAGCAGCTGCAAAAATGCAACTTTAGGCCCTCTCAGTCTGGCAGCAATCTAACCTCGAAATACTTTAGTCATAAAAAGGTGTCCGTAAATTTTCTTGTGTTTACACCGGGGAGTCATTTTTTAGCGGAAACAACTTTTTTCTTGACCTTGACTGTGCATACGTGCATGTTTGTTTGTCTTTTTGTAATAACCATTACATCTTTCGTCGATGATGTATAGCAAAATCATTTAGGCATTTTAAAATTGTCGGCTTGTATATTCGATGCAAGTTTTTTTTTATGAATTGAGGTCAGTACCGCTTCGTCTTTTTCGAGACGAAGCAATGCAAATATAGTGCATTATCAGTATCGATACAAAGTGGTCTAGATACTGTGCCCTTCCAACCTTAACCTCAAGTACTTGCAACTTAATTGTGTCTCTATCTAGTTTAGAGACCTGCGATACGTTTGTTTATTCAAGGTTTAGTGAAAATATGCCGGATGCAAGATTGATAGTATGGAATGTCTGATTTAGCAGTATTGTCTATGTGTAATTTGAACTGTTTAGATTTTTCAAAAGATATGGACTGAAAAAAAAACTGACTGTTTGGTTTGTTATGCATGGCTGGTAAATATGACAATGCTAGCCAGAAATATGTATACATATAGAAATATGTACACAGCTTCATTGTAAATATTTTTCCTCCAAATGCACATGCATTGATTGAAATACAGAAAAATTTCGCATGAAGTAAAATATAGACCGCATAATTTTTCTAGCTCGTACAACCTAATTAAAGCCGGGCACACTGACATTGCGTGATTCGCGATCATATCAGGAAATGCTACAAATATAGCCAAAAATCTGAAAAAAGCCTTCTGGAGGGTACCACCGGAAATTTAAGCTTGATTAGATCATATCATGTGGTTTTCAAATATAGCCTATATAACAAAGGCATATGTATACTGTTTTTCTGCTTCGATGACTGCCTTACCCAGTTACCCCTTCATACGCCCGGCTAAAATCCTCGTACACTGCATGCATTCCCAAACTGAAATCCGGCAAAACTGAACTATAATCGCTTTCGAAAAATCCAAAAATCCTGCCAAAAGTTTTGAATTCCAAATCCCCAAACTTCCTATAAAATCACTAAAGCTTCACAAAATAGCTGAAAATCAAAAAATCTCTTGCAAAATGGCGTAAAATCAGGCTTTCGGCAAAATCTCTTCAAAATCCTAAACTCTTGCCAAAATATTCGGCTTTAAAATCCGTTGAAAATTCCGCACAAATAATCTCAAAATGCATGGATATTTTTGCGAGGATTTTAAATCTGAGAATAATTCATATAATTATTAAAGTGAAAAACGTCGTCGGTCCGGCTCCAAAAACCTTAATAGTCGTTGACGATTAAACTTTAGCAAAAAGCCTGCATATACAGTTGACAAATAGTCCAATCAATAAAAATCAATATGCCCAAAGCATCTCGTTTTGCGATTCCACCGACTCTCCAACCACAAAAGGACAGCAACTCACACACCCTCCCTTGCCGAAAAAGCTGCATGCTCTACATCGGAAAATTCTCACATGCAATGCACTACGAGATTTGGAAATTAGTTAACCGATTTATGGTTTTGGTCCACAATAAACGATCAACAAATGGCCAATGGCAATGCAGAAACTAGAGTGCATGAGAATAATCGCGATCAGCCCATGCATATATTTCTTTCTCGTTTTAACTTGCATCAAACTCCATTAATTGGCCGACTCAGAATCACAATCGGTGATACTGTACGTATATCGTTATTGTATTATAAAGTATGCAGTTATCATAAGCGGTCACATGCTATAGTATAGCCTATATCGTCTATGGTTTTGATATTATTAAAGAACGATACGAGTTAAAACCAGTTAATTAATTTTGCCTGGGTGATTTACATGCGTCAGTCAGTGCTTTTCCTGTTAATCCAATTTATATTAAACAATTGCAATTTTTAAAGCGCTGCCTAAATAATTCAAAATAAAGTTGATAGGTCTTTAAATTGCCTTCATTTCCATACAAAAGTGTCTTAAGTAAATATGTGTCATTGTTTTCATGTGAAATCAACAATCGCAGGACAGGGTACAGTATTAAGATTTTTTGAAGACTAGGATGATCTTCGAGTAATTAGCACCTCAAGTACATGCAATATCTTATGAACATTTTAATCTTTTACATGAGAAGCAGTTCAAAAACTATAATAAACAGGCAAGTTTGCACCGATATTCCTTGTCTCATCTCCGCTATGACGAATTGCAGAGACAAATTATTACTGATCCCATCCTGTTGCGACAGATTATACCGAATAGACCACGATGCACGATATGTTCATGTTTACTGAGGAAGTCCGGCTTTAATATTCGCAGGTGGCCACTATGTTCCCAATAGGATACGAGAGCAGGTTCTCCTGCCCATATGACAGCTAGACTACACAAATAAGATGCTAGCTGTATACTGTATTAAAACGTTTCCGGCTTGAAACAGATTTCAGTATACTTGATAATATTTATTCCTTTACGTGCACGGCATATATAATTCTGTTTTTCAACATGTGAATGTCGGAAAACACTATTGCAGGTCGTTTGGTAAATACGTATGGGCATAGGGCGTTGACCATGTCCCGAGTCTAATTCTAGAGTCTTTCGCTTGTTCTATTTTTGCCTACTACGCGAAGTGCAGATTAATTCGATATTGAACGTTTGCGTGTTGTCATATAAAAATACCTGATAAAATATGACTTCAAAATTGTAGTTATCATATTTAGCGAGGTTTTTGTTTGTCACACTGTATCTCTGAGTTTCTCTGATTCTGTTCGTCTGGTCAATAGTCAGTATATATTCAGAAAATGGAACTTTCATGTAAACTATATTCCACCTAGTTGCCCCCTATTTTTTTTTTCAAACGAGATAGAAAATCTAGCAAGGGATTCAATCTATCGACTATACATGATTGACCTATATACAAATACATTTTCAGTCCTTGAAGATCTAAAGGATTTGCGATACAATTGTAGTTATGATCGATAAACAAATAAACAATATGTAGTTAATCATAGGACATAGAGCAGCTTCATGAGAAAATTGTTTGACGTGAGGACCCAGTATTAATGCCACGAGACACACAAAACCGGTTAATAAGAATAAGACTAATTAATAAAAAAATATCCAGGAATACTCAACATATAATGATGATTAACTTGATTTCAACTCGAGCCCGGGTACGAGGTTGCATGATTTCAACTCGGTTTGATACATGTGGACTGCTTTAATAGTTACTTTGCATGTGACGTACTCAGAGGACGATGAATTAATGTGCATGGAAAGAGCGTCATCTCATCGGTTGACCATTCGACACTTTTTGGTTAATTACTTTCATGTCGTTAATTCCATCATTAATTTCTATAGACACAGTAAACATGCAAATGAAAGAAAAGATATAACATTGATTGTTAAAAGCTTGACTCTAAAACAAACAGCATGCATGCATGCAGTCACTTTTGTAACTTTTGTAAGCGATACAACTACCTGAAAAATATAAAAAGAACTTGTTAAAAACTGGGCATATGCATGGAAACCAAAAAAATTCTGCTGAGAATTTTTGTTATTAACCCATTTAAGTGGCATTGCGCCCTATACTTTATTATTTTACCCTGTCTACCGTCTATGACGTCAAACATTAAATTTTACTTGTCAATATAGTGGACGCGCGCTAGCGCTCAATGGGTTGAACATGCAGTATAAAACACGTATATATGAACGTAATCACAATGAGAAAGAGCTGCCGTTGCGTCATTGATTAAACATTTTTTCCCCCTCTTTCTTGCATATCAATGGCTTTACCTATTACGACTGACGACTATCTATACGTAAACATGCAGAGCAATGGTTTCAATATACCAAACGCGTGACATCGAAACAGCGACCTTCAGTGCCTTTGACCAATTATGATGTTATATTGTCTCCTGTCGGAAAACTGTTATATGTCTAAGCCAATTTATGGCGAAGTGCGAAATATTGCCCTTGACCTTGGCATATCGATTAAAAGAGAATCAGCTTATATTAATAAATTCAAGTGCAAATGTGCAATGTATGAAGCGAAACTATTTATCATCTAAACTGATGAAATAATTTGAAATCTGTCGTGTGCTATTTATAAATTAACCCATTCAGCGATTTTAAATGATTTTAATTGTTGAGATATTTCGACTTGTGTTTCACGGTTTGAAAAGAAAGAGCGAGATGTCGTCATGCCGTCGTCATGCGATGGTTATACTCATGATAACAAAAAAAATTGTGAACACCGTTCATCATGCATGAAAGTAATGAAGAAAGGAATTTAAGTTGAACATTTACGTGTGAATCCTATACATTTAGGGAGCATTCATTTTTTAGCTGGGGGGGTGGGCCGGAGGAATTTGGGGGTGGGTCAGCAAATTTTGACATGCTTCAAAGGGGTGGGTCTTTTTATATTTTTGGTATAAATGGAGGGGGTTATAAAAATAATCAGTGAAAAAGTCACCAATATAATTTTATAGAATTTGGAAATATTTGGATGAAGAACGGTAAAAAGGTCTACAAACTATCAACTATCTCGTCATCTTTAACAAAGAAGCAAAATTTCGTTTGACGCTCTGTTCACACAGTCCATAGGAAAACATTTCCATGACGTTTGTCAATTGACCTCGTTTTTATCCGTTTTTGTGTGAAAACATGAATGAAAGAAAACAGGACCGTAGCATGATTTCAAAATCATGCATGATTTCAAGGTCTGCATGACTTCAAAATCATGCAGAACTTGATCAATTTTAAGCTTTATTAATTTTAAGCGGCTACATTATCCATGATAAACTGCAAAGAATGAAGATAGTACCCACAGTTTCCTGCAACTTATCCTAGTTATCCAATATATAGTTAATTAAATACGCGTTCGCCCATTTAGTACTACCAAATTGTCAATTTCGACATACTAATACGCTGTTTTCTGACCCCAAAGATCAGGAAATGGCAATTCAGAGACTCTAGATTTAAAAATTTCCTCGGCCTTCGGCCCTCGCTTTCAGTCCCCCAATCAAAAAGAGCTTCCTACGGCCCTGAAACGCTACGCAAACGACACCGTGTGGATTATTAATAGTTAGGATGAGGGGTCAAAAAATTTTTCAGTAAAAAAAATAAGGGGTCATAATTTTTTATCAACTTTTCTCTTGGGGGTTCCAAGTTTTCGCATGGAATTAGACATCAGTTCCTCCGCCCCCCCCCCCTCCCAGCTAAAAAATGAATGCTCCCTTAGCAGGCGTCTTGTTGATTTTTTTTTGACCGTCAGAGTACTAAAACGTGTTGCTAAGAAATTTCACCAAACATTTTTAAAAGTTTGTATTAATTTTTAGTTTCTCCCCAATAAAAATACAGACGCCATAATTGATTATATATATTGAAATGACTACCAATTTCTTGCTTTAAGTTTGCGTTGTTGCTAATGTCGCCAAATGTTAAGTGTTTGTACAGCTTCGACTCCTGCCAGAGGGTCTATAGTTGCATTTTCACAACTGCTCCTGGTTAGGTTTACGTATAAAATTTATACTCATAATTTCCGTCTATAAATCTCTTCAACAATTAGTTGTATCAAGTGAGATGCTCAAAATCCTTATATTTACCCATACACCTTACATTGACGTCACCCTAGTATTTATACATGAACTTGTGGTTAGAGCTCGACAACTGACCTCTGTAGCTTAGTTGGTTAGAGCTTGACAACTGACCTCTGTAGCTCAGTTGGTTAGAGCTTGACAACTGTCTCTCTGTAGCTCAGTTGGTTAGAGCTTGACAACTGTCTCTCTGTAGCTCAGTTGGTTAGAGCTCGACAACTGTCTCTCTGTAGCTCAGTTGGTTAGAGCTCGACAACTGTCTCTCTGTAGCTCAGTTGGTTAGAGCTCGACACCTGTCTCTCTGTAGCTCAGTTGGTTAGAGCTCGACAACTGTCTCTCTGTAGCTCAGTTGGTTAGAGCTCGACAACTGTCTCTCTGTATCTCAGTTGGTTAGAGCTCGACAACTGTCTCTCTGTAGCTCAGTTGGTTAGAGCTCGACAACTGTCTCTCTGTAGCTCAGTTGGTTAGAGCTCGACAACTGTCTCTCTGTAGCTCAGTTGGTTAGAACTTGACAACTGTCTCTCTGTAGCTCAGTTGGGTAGAGCTCGACAACTGTCTCTCTGTAGCTCAGTTGGTTAGAGCTCGACAACTGTCTCTCTGTAGTTCAGTTGGTTAGAGCGCTGCACCGGAATCGGGACAATCACTGAGCCATGTATGTATAATCTAGAGAGAGCTATGGCAGTCACTGAGCCATGTATGTATAATCTGGAGAGAGTTCTCTAGTGGTAAAAACACACACAGTAACTAGCGAATAAATCCTGTGATTTCACACCAAATACAATTGATGATTCCCCTTATTACGTTTTCGTAGCGCTTTGAATTGTGGTTATAGTGGTTTCACTGATAAAGATAGCGGCCTTGAATGAAAATATTGAATGTTTTCGCGAATATTTTGCTGTTGGCTATCGCGCACCTGACCCTAGCTTTTTTTGAAAGTTCTTGCACGGGTCAGGAAAAAACATAAGCCATCTTGAATATCAGTGATACCACTACAAACACAATGCAAAGCGCTAAGAAAACGTAATAAGGGGAATCATCAATTTAATGGCAGTGGCGACTGGGATCTACCTTCACAAAATATATTCTTCCATTGATTTCTAGAATTTTATTCATAGAAACGCCATAACCATTTGTGCAGTGATAAATAGGATTTGTGCAGTAATATAAAGGCTGGTTTATACTTGCAATTTTTGCTGCGATTTCTAATTCTAGTGCGATTTTCTTCTGATGGATGTGAATGAGTAGATGAGTTATGAATGTTCTGAGTATA
>CACRXK020011104.1:0-16758 GCA_902702795.2 Paramuricea clavata | reverse complement strand
CACCCAATCGTATAATCGTTTGTGCAGTCCCTGAAACAGTGCGAACACAACTTGTTGACGGCATCTTAGAAGACTTGCTACAAGATGTGACATTTTTGCGTGTGAACCACGCGTGCGTGTACGTCCACAATTTCCCACGGTCTCCATCAGGTATTTTATACGGCATTCTGAACTCACAAGCTGAAATGTAAAAATATTGTTTCCTGTCATTATACTTTTTGTTTTATTGCTGTCTGTTTTCGATGTAAACTCAAGCTGAACACAAAGTTGTTTATGGTTTTTATTTTGTGTCCAGATATTTTAGGGGGAAGCCATCTCGCATGGGTTCTTTTGTTGTAAGTTTTGTAAATTTGGAATCTGCAGACAGACTGCAGAGTATACAGGGAGTCCAAAAAAGTAAAGTACCTTTAAAAATTCATCTTATTGTTATAATTTGAATGCCTGAGTCCTATAGTGAACTCATGGGTGAGTAGACAATATAATTGAATCGAATTTTATGCATGACAGTTATTGAAACGTTTTTGGCATCGTTCAATATAGCCCGTAAAACAGTAAAAACTCTTTCGTCTGTAGAACCATTTTTAATCGAACTGACGGGACAAATTTCTAAGTTGTTTAAACGTTCAATTAGAATTTTCATGTACAATTTATGCAGGTTTAACATGCTCGCTAAAGTCGGGGTAATTTCTAAAGGGTCCGCCGGCTTTTTTTTTAAGGCACCCTGCAGTTCGGTCCAGTAAAGTTAAAACAAAACAAAACAAAGCAAAACAGAACAAAACAAAACGGAACGAAACAAAAGGCTTCATTACCAAAGAATAAGACCGTTCTTTTCCCAGTACCATTTTATAGTCCAATCGTGTACCACTTACCTATCGATCCGCTTTGCCGTTTAGCAGCATCTGGAGACGTTTGGTCTTTATGGAACTGTGAATCTTGTTCTTGGCGTGCTTGGGAGCGCGTTTCGCATCGATCCTTGTAAAAATGAATAAACATAAAATAACAAATTGGGTATGAGACAAAAAGCACGAGTTCAGAACGCCTCCACTTACCAAAAGTTGGAAACAAAAATGGACATTAAAATCAGAGTGATTACTGCTCGCTTCGACATCTTCAAAGTCCTGTTCTCTTCGTATCCTTTGATGAAATAACAACCCAAAATATTTCATGTACCTTAAAATATGTGTAGCTGTCAACGTTTTCACGAGGTCAGCAAACAAACCTCCGAAATATAGGAAGCAGGTTGACACGCATAGAAAAATACTTTGGAATTTACCGCAAACAGGACGCCAGGCCACGCCAAAATTTGGAATTTAATTTAGGACTTGCGCACAAAATATGCAACAAATTATGAACGAAAATTGAGCTCTCGCAAGTGATTTCAACACAGCTCGCTCGAGTCCCTCGCTTTAATTCACGCCTCGGTTAATACTCCGAGTCTGACAGATACCAGATTTCATAAAGGAACCACAAGCTACAAACAAAATGGACCTCATTCTATTTTTATTTAAAGTTTCCGGTGCGATAGGTTCGAAGCCCAAACATTTTGTGTCCCATGAACAATTTGACCGTTCTGACCTGTCCGGCCGTAGTGTTAATGGGAACGCCCTAGGAATTTTTCAGACCACTAACTATGTTTTGATTATTTTCTATAAACTTAAGCCGGTTACAGACGAGCAAGTTTTCTATGACAAGTTTTTATGTGACAAGTTTTATTTGCTCGTCTGTACGCGCAACTTTGACAATTTTTTCTTTTATAACAAGTGCACTTGTCATAGAAAAAATTGTCAAAGTACAAATTTTGTTCATCTGTATGGGTCAGCAAAGAAAACTTGTCAAAGTAACCCGAGCATTTGATGTGATTGGCCAGCGCTCGCGTTGTCCGCTGTATACTTATTACATTGCTGGCGACTAATAAATTGTCAAAGTAAACTTGTTGACACGTTCACACCAGTAAATAAAACTTGTCCTATAAAAATTTGTTGCATATGTACATACTTGTACACATACCGTGCACTTAGCAAATAAAACTTGTCACATAAAAACTTGTCGTAGAAATCTTGCTCGTCTGTAACCGGCTTTAGGTGGGCAACTTCATTGTTCATTGTTCATTGACAATACTCATTCGCACTTGATGTCGAGACTCACACGACATTACGCCAAGCGAAATATCTAAAAAGTATTACAATGATGTACCGTACCGAGTATAATCGTAAAAATAATGGCGATTCATGAGTTTATACTTAACCCATAAACTTATAGTAGCTACTGTATCATGTTCGCGTAACTCGAATGATAAATTAGCAACTGATATATGTAACGCAAACTGATTCAACCCACGCACACTACATATAATGATATATAACTTGATTAAATATTTGACTGTTCTCTGATCCGAGTTCATGGACCCATGCAGAATTGAAATATTCATGCTCAAATTAGTACATACTGGAAAATGTCATGATGATTGGACATTCACAATGCATAATGTTTTCAGTAAATGTCTAAACATCATAAAATTTTCGGTAGACTGATTTTAGCAGATGATTTCAATTCTAAGGTCGATTTTTGACAAAGATCGGTAGATATTGAGTTGAAAAATAACGTCTAATGACGTTAACTCGTATTCGAGAATTATATGAACACTTCTTCTGGATATAAAATCCAAAATTATACGCGAAAATCCTCATAATGTCCATTTAAAACCAATTCACGCCTCTCACTCAATTTATTCTATATGCATGTTTATATTCAGATTGAAAGAGTGATGCCCGCCCCTCAGTCATTTTCCTGTTGTGCTCGACACGTCATGTGGCGAAGACACAAACGTCTATAAGATTTCGACATGAGTTGCCTTTCATGTGAACAACAAAACCTTCAGGTCCGAGCTGAAACACTGCTGCCTATTTTCTGGGAAAATGAGCCTGCAAGCGTACTAAACAACTTCAAGTCTTTGATTTGTCTGACGTCATCCTGGTTCCCAGACCCTCTTTGTCTACTGCGCGGTACGAGGTTATAAAAGTGAGCGGCCTCTGTTGGAATAAATCAATGCTGTTGCAGTTGCTGTAGTTGACTGACGCTCAAGATTTTTCAAGCGACGCTTTTCAGATAAATGTGAGTTTTGATAGGGATAAATTTATTGATAAATGTATATATATCAGGCTACTAGTTATGTCAATCTGTTGAAGAGTTTTTATGAAAATTTCGATCAAAAATCGAATAAGACCTGACCGGAAAGTCTACGTGAAATGGTATAGCATAGACCTTCCGCCATGCGAGAATCGAGTCAGTCTCCCTGCGATTCCAGTGCAGCGCTCTGACCACTGAGCTAGCTAAAGAGTCCAGTCCACAAGATCTTGTAAATATAGTGAGGTGACGACATACTATGGGCCTATAGCTGCATTTTTCGCAACGGCTCCTGGTTATATGTAATAAATGTATAAAATATAAACATATATTAAAATACTATATAGATCACAAAGGCACAAGTTAACATTTTACGTCGTTATTTTTCAGAAACAAAACTACGCCATGCAGTCCATGCCGAATCTCGCTTTGGTCCTGTCTCTGTTGTGCTGTGGCCTGGCCGCATCTGTTGAAAGTATCAAACAGGTATGTGTCAACTCATTTTATAGAAGTAGAACTCTAGCTTTACTTTGTAATGAAATTTATGTTTACATGTGGTAACAAAAAGTAGCCACTATATCGTCTGCAAGACCACTGTGAACTG
Source organism: Paramuricea clavata (assembly GCA_902702795.2). Classification (NCBI taxonomy): domain Eukaryota; kingdom Metazoa; phylum Cnidaria; class Anthozoa; order Malacalcyonacea; family Plexauridae; genus Paramuricea; species Paramuricea clavata. The sequence continues at coordinate 13,031 of CACRXK020011104.1, read as the reverse complement.
TGATCAACTGGTGACGTCGCTTGTAGCAGGCAATCAGAACAGGCGAATTGCATTGTTATCTGAACATTTTTTTATATTTTCGCCATGTTTAACAGTTCTATTAAAAGTTTGAATATTTTAGTGAAATATTTAACACGCCCAGCAATTGGGCTAACTATGTTTAAATAATATAAATTTGCGGTGCATGGCTGTTATGTATTGCCATTTGTGGTTTCTATTCGGGCGGGCTTAGACGGCACGGGGGGAAAATAGCTCTATCAGTTCTGACCATTGATATCAAAGGTTCTGACTTCCGCAATAATATGTAGACGTTAGACAAAGTAAAATAACAAAGTTGTGGGCATCAGGGCGCATTGCCAATTAAAGCGTTAACTATCATTAACTCTGCCGAAAATCGTAGGTTTTCTCCGGATGCTCCGTTTTCCTCCCACAGGAAAAGTTGACAGAGTGGATTAGGATAAACACAGTTAGGAATTAAAGTAATATCTCAATTGTTGTAAAGATGAATAGTCTGGGCTAAGTAAGTAATATGAGCGTAATACTTGATGTATTCGGTCACTGAAAAGCATGTAATGTAATAGTGTGTTCACAATGTATACTTGACTTTCATTGCGACCAGTATTCGTGGCATTGTCGTACCCAGGGCCCTTCTTACGCGCGGTACGACGAGGGGCTCTGGCCAAATCCAAATCATTTACAGAGATGTTTAACTTTAAGACACTTATTCTGAGCAAACAAATCAGTTCTACTGTATAATCAAAGGACTGGGTATTATTTTCTCAACATTGCTATAATAAATGTTTCATTTGATGTGTTGTACGACCCATACAGCTACTACAGCTGCATTGTTTCTGACATTTTGAGGTTTGCGATCGACGTCTCAAAAACACATTCGAGGTCGCGAGTTCAAAACCTAGCCGCGGCAGGCAATATCTTTCTGCTTGCGCGCGGTCTGGAAATTATGAAATACACGCTCGAGGTAACTGGCCGAAATGTGACGGAAAATGAAATTTGTTCGAGTTAGCGAGGAGTTCGAATTAAACGAATCCAAGTTATAGCGGGAAATATAGACTTCGATGTCATCCGAGGATGTGTCTCACTCTTAAAATGATATTAATATATACACGCTCACATTGCTTTCTTTCCTAATTTTTTTACTAGAGCGCTAAAACTGCTATTGAAGGACCTTCAGGTATGCAAATATCCGCTTTATCAGATATATATGCCAGGAGGTGTTTATATAAATGAGAGCCAGAGCTTTGACTTGGTGTCCTATAGGTAAGCTACGGAAATCATTCTTATTTATAATGTATAATTTCTTTCTTTCGTTATTTAGTTTACTTGCGCACAAAACGCGCAATATTTTCGTGTGTTGCATCGAGCATTGGTGACGGGTGGTGTGACCACGCCTGCAACAAAGCTGCACACAAATTCGACGGAGGCGACTGTTGTAAACACTCGTGCAAGTCAACCACATATTCATGTGGTTCTGGTGGCTACGACTGTAAGGCAAACAAGGTTCCAGTCTGGTTCTTGGTCCACACCAAACTCTGTTACCAGTGGTACCCGGACGGCGATGGAGGTCAGTGTGGTGCGGGCGAACCCAGACATCTTTGCGCGAACGTCAACGCGGCCACCCGATATTACCGAGACGACACGGACAACAGAGGAGGCGGTTGTCGCATGAGCTGGTCCATCCAATCACCTTACAGCCCACAGTGGTTCAAGAACGTGCAAATATGCTACCGATGGTACCCGGATGGTGACGGCGGTCAATGTGGCGGTGGGGCAGCGCGCCTGCTGTGTGCCCCGGTGGGTAAATACACGCCGGTCTACCGAGACGACACCGACAATCGCGGCGGTGGGTGTAGAATGTCTTGGCAGCTCAAACTACCATCCGTGCATAGTTGGTGGGCGAGGAATATCCAGTTTTGCTACGAATGGTATCCAGATGGTGATTGTGGACAGTGTGGAGGTGGTGCTGCTCGCAAGCTTTGTGCCAAAGCGAACAACTGGACTCCTTACTACAGAGATGATACCGACAACAGGGGCGGCGGATGTCGCATGAGATGGGGCCTTTATTACAAGTGAAACAAAATTATACTGACTTGTATTACTATAGTGTTTAGTCTTTCTAAGATTTTGATGTTGCTGTAGTGTAGTTGTGCTTGCGTAATCCTGCTATAATTTTGCATAATCTTTTCTAATTTCATAATTTTAAGTATGCATACAACAACATGATATAAAATACAAAAAAACAGTAACTCCGAATAACATTTTGTTTTGATTTGGAGGCGAAACCCGGAACTAAACCATGGCGCTAAAGCATCTAAAGAATTGATCATATTTCACTGACATTAAGCTCCGCCTTTCTTCTCTTTATATATAGCTGTATTTGTAATCTTACACTAATCCTGAAGATGACTACAATCTAGTCGGAACGTAGATTCAATAAATCAAAACAAAATGTTATTCGGAGTTACTGTTCTTTTGTATTTTATTAAAATACTGAGTGGTTCCAGTAATTAACATGATATAGCACTTGTAGTTTTTGTTAATTTTGTATTGTGTGACATTTTTTTACGGTACGTATGAAGCGCTCAAAACTAATATACGATTTGCATGCCGTTATAAATGACTACATTCAAATATTTCGATACTTTTCTCAATCGGCAAACAAACTTAAAAAGTATGTATGTTTATGTACTTATACTCCTTTATCTGTAAACTAATGCTAAATGAAACGATTTAAAAGGTATGCCAACGGAGAAGATTATGTCTGAAATTCAGTACGTTTTGCTCATATTGCTGTAATTAATAAATTTTGGGCATCACTGATCCTTTTTATTTAAAACTGACAATTTTTTGCTATTATTTTATGTTTCTCCTGACCGGCAAATGCATTTAAAAACGCAGCTATGACTGTTTAAACTAGAGAATAAAACTAGTACAAAGAAATTTTGAGAAGAATTAAAATACTTCTCATCGCGTATAGGCTACATAGAAAAAATTTAACTTTGAAACAAATGATAGCGATATATTAATTTTATTTTATTACAACGATGTTTCGATGCATCATTTTCAAGTTAAAGATAACAATTAGTCATGTTTAGCTTTAATTCTTAGCTTTACCTTGAAAATGATGCAAGAAGCATCGAAACGTCGTTGTAATAAAATAAAATAAAATAAAATAAACGGAAATTAAATTATATATAATTTCGACGAGCCACATGCAATCTCCAGTGTAATTTGTAGTGAGTACTATAATTTCACCAGTTTGTTTTGCTGGCTAATCATGAACCTTAGTAACTTTTTGTAAGCTTTACAATTTATATGAATAAACATCATTAAAATCAATGTATTTCTAAATATCAGACTATCCATGGCAATATACTGGTGCGACCATTCATGTTTTACAAAAATAGCTTAGGACCAATGTGTTGGACCCAACAAAATAAAGGACCAAGATATGGCGGAAATATGGTCGACTGCAAAAGGGCTACATCTCCTGTCTTATGTCATCTTATGTGATTGTTTTGTCTTTATCATAGAGTATATGCTACCATTAACACAAAATCTCTTCGTATACAAGCTTTGTCAATCTCGAACCCAGAGCCCACAATGCACTGTGCATTCCAGAAGTCCTATGTATTGAAATAATTGCTCCACCCATGGATAATAAAATAAATGGATAGGACTCTCGCTGACGTAAGCTAAACAACCTAGTTGCAATCTGTGACGTCACGCGTATTGCAAAGTTCTCTGCATTTTTGTTGTTTCGCTATATTTTCCGCCTTAAAAGAGCAATATTGACGCATAAACCGGTCTAATTGTTTTAAAAACATGCCTAAGCCACGACAAAGTATTCAAGGTAAATGTTTTTCGTCTTTGTTTTGTATTTTTTTACATTTGTAGCTACGAAATTGGCGTCCCCGATTTTAACGAAATTTGGGATGCCTTTTTCACTGTTTAGTGCTTGAAATATTTGCTAAAATTGACTGGGAATACTTAGAGATTTCATCGTAGAATCGCGTAGTTATATTCATTTGTTCTTTGACTAAAATGTTTAGCTGTATTATTGCTAAACATGCCGTTTTTGAGAATTTGGTTTGCAACTAGGTTTCAAAATCCAATCACGCCATCAGCCCATTGAAAACATTAATAGGTCACGTCAGCTAGTTTCCTATCCATTTATTTTATTATCCATGCTTCACCTAAGCACTTCTAAAGTCTATTGATGTAAGCAACATGCAAAGCAGTGAAAAGCCATTTCACCGAGAATTAGCCTATCAGCTTTTCCGACCGTTGGATTTCACTGCGTTTTGACACGATTTTCCTAAACTCGTACCCAGGCGCTAATAGGAAAAATCGCGCCAAGCACTCCATTGTTATATATATAGATCAGTGGTTAAGCTGAGGCTTGGGGAGGATGCGATGGGAGTCTGGAACTGGAACGCTTTCTCTGACCGAAAATTTGAAGCCAAACTTGAACGCCAATTTCTGTCGTTAAACGCATCCGAAGAGTACGATCAATCCGTCAACACGAATATGCATGTATTCTTGAAAACCAGCGTACAAGAAAAATCCTTTTATCAGCGGTGAAAACATTCTATTAATAAACTTAACTTTTAGTTTTTCTTATTAATTAAAACGGCATGCTCGCTCTCAGAAGGCGCGTGTCTAGGGGTCAGATTTGGTTTCAAGAAAAAGATAGACAGTTTATCTGAAGGTAGCATTCATGACCAGTTATATACATTTTACTGTTCTTGCCTACCTATGTCTCGTCGTTTAAAGATTTTAATAACTAAAAGACACGTTCAAAATTTTTCTTACATTTTTATTACGAGAAAAGACATCCACATGTTTAATTTATCAACTAATACAATGTAACTACTGGCATTAAGCGGATGTCTTGCATTCCTGATTGAATGCACTCCAGAACTCACCAATCTTAGCCACTTGAAGACTTGGGAGCATACTGCGCGATATTGTACCGGGGTACAGTCATGGCAACGTAGGCGCTTGGCACAGAAGCAGACCCTGATTCAAGATGCAGTGTTCCTTGGGCGGCCTTAATGTTCACATGTTCTGGAGGAGTGGTGCCTTCGTAGATATTGTCCTCATACACGTGGTGTTGATTCAGGTTAGCGTGTTTACCAATGAATATACAATCTTTTGAAGTTGGATTAGCTCCTTCGATCTCGAAAACATTTCCAGCGTAGACTAGATTCTCGTCCGTGAAATCCTGGTGGGGTTCAAGGTAATAGATACCGCTTTTTCGGCCGCCGGGGTCCGTACGTTCCACAATGTGGTTGCCATAGACCAGGACATTCTTCAAAAACAACGGAAGCGGTCGGCCGGCCCGCTCGTGGATGTACAACAAGATTCCTGTATCGTCTACGTAATTGCGCGCAATAACAAGACCTTCTCCGTTTCGTGCCTTTATCCCGCCGGACGAGTCGGGATCCCAACCCCGCACGTAATTTTCCGTGAAGTTCAAATTGTGAAAAGCCTTCAAGTAGACAGCGTGATCTTTGTGTGTGGGTCCATTGCGAACAAAATTGGGGCTGCCGTTGAAAATGTTCTTGTCAATTGCACAGTCATTGTTAAAGCCATGGTAGATTGAAGATTTCCAGAAGCCCTGATCGTCACGGAGATTCAACTCATTCTTGAGAAACTCAAGCTTCAGTTTTAGTGTTGGCCAGTACGTCGTGCCCAGCTCGTTATCCATCCAGTCAATTCTTCCCAGATCTAACCCGAAGATGTTGTTTTCTATCTCAATAGCTACCGATCTCTGCACGTCAACGGCGACGCCAAATCCGCGTTCATCTCGCAAAAAAACCGAATGACTCAAAGCGGGACGGTGTACGCCACTGTTATCGATGTCAAGAATGCGGACCTGACCCTTGTGAAGCCTAGCGTGGGGGGAGGGGTTCTCGTTTGAAAAGAAAACACAATGAGAAATCGTGACTCTGTCTTGCTCAAATTCCAGTTGGACACCATCAAAGAACAAACGATCAATATCAACGTAATCATGGGCTGCTATTCCTTCATAGTTTATGGTGGTCAATAAAGCACTTGTACTTTCGGTGCAAAACAAACTGATACCGTCAACAGATCCCATCAAGGTGACTCTACCTTTGATGATAAGGTCCGAAGTGATTAGATATTTTCCGGCGGGGAAGTAAATTACAGTCGTTCCGGATGTTTGGGAAGCATGATCGAAGATGGCTTGTAGGGCTGCGGTGTTGTCATTCTGTCCAGTTTTGTCAGCTGCATTTAAGCTGTTACTGTTAGCAGGGTCCGGATTTGTCACGTCGATGTCGCCCCTAGCACTGGCAGGATCGTTTACGTTGAAGTAATCTAAGTAAAACAGGACACAGTTTTACCATGACATACTTGTCTGTACATTGTTACGCGAGTGAACACGCGAAAACGCACAAGTTGTTACAATTATAGACTGCAAACCAATTGTTACAAATCTGTACACAAGCTGTCGACAAGATGTGTTCGCACTGCTTGTTCCCAGTTGTTGCATCAAGTTAATTGGAGGAAGGTGTTAACAACTTGTAACAAGCTTGAAGGCATTATGATAAAAAACTATTAGTTTTGAAACGGCTATCTTTAAAACAAGGAACGGGGAATGGGAACGGGGAATGGGAACGGGGAATGGGAACGGGGAATGGGAACGGGGAATGGGAACGGGGAATGGGAACGGGGAATGGGAACGGGGAATGGGAACGGGGAATGGGGAATGGGAACGGAAGTGGAAACGCGAACGGCAATCATATAAAAATCATCATTTAAAAAACGAATAAGTTCTTTGTATGTTTGCATGGTGAAAAAAATATAATTTATACTCTGTCGCCCTCACGGATCGAAAGCTTTGTGAATCTACAAAGTACAAATTGCAAAAAAACGAAAAAGCAGCCGAGCTGAGAAAATCCATTTTATACATTCAACAAATTTATATCGTGCACATATTCTGCTATTTTTAATTTATTATGATCTATGATAATTCATAGCTAGTTTTCGTAAATAGAATAAAGTTGAATTGCAAGCACTGCTTATCGTTAGCCGCGAATGACTTCAATCTTATATTCGGCTTTGTTTCAGCGGTATATCCCACAGAAACGGTCTTTTATTGCTAAAATAATCATACATGCAAAGTGCCATCTAATATACAGTAGAATCTCGCTATCTCAAATGGGAGGCGAAGATTGTTCAAGTTAGCACATGTTCGGTTAACAGGGATTTGTGTTGGATTTCGTTTCACAAAATTTAAGCCATTGCGGTGTATTTTAATGGAATAGCTCTTCGAGTTAGCAAAATTCTACTGTATCACGTTCTCAAAACATCTACTGTTCTAGGTGATGCGCATGCACAAAGCTATCACGTGCACACTTGTTTTTATATACTGAATGAGTTTCACCCTGCAGAACCATTTTCAGACGATATGATTCTAAAAAATGCTGTTTTTGACCTGGACCAATGTTATAATGAAATATATCAAAATTAGTGCTACAACCGAAAACTCGTGAAAAGTTATAAGAACTAAACTATGTTAATCAGGTCTCATTCCTGCTGTCAGATTATTGTTAATAGTTAATACTGCGGAAATACCAGTGTTGAATGCCGAGCCTGATAATGAAGAGGTTGAATACCATGAAAAGTAAACTTATCCGCCTTCCACTTATCAACTGTCAATCCAAACTCCGCGTTCAATCTCACAACGGTGTTCCTGTAGAAAATGTTGGCGAAAAATTGAGAGGAACAACAAGGGCACTAGCTGGAAATTCCGGATACCGTGCTCTTATGCATGCTATTCTGAGGTGAAGATGGACATTTTTTGTCCGAGAGGCAGTCATTGAGATTACCGGTGTCGACGGGGTAGACGAATCATCACGGTCGTTGCGTTTACACTTTGAGAGATCTTTCTTGCAATCCATGCCACTGTTTACGTACTTCTCAAGTCTGGACTTTCTTTCTTCTTGGCTTAGAGAACCCCACTGCTTTTCGTCAACAGCGATCTTCGTTTTGATATATTTAATTATAACATTGGTCCAGCTCAAAAACAGCATTTTTTAGAATCATATCGTCTGAAAATTGTTCTGCAGGGTGAAACTCATTCAGTAAATAAATTATAAAAACACTGTGTGCACGTGATAGCTTTGTGCATGCGCATCACCTAGAACAGTAGATGTTTTGAGAACGTGATACAGTAGAATTTTGCTAACTCGAAGAGCTATCCATTAAAATGCACCGCAATGGCTTAAATTTTGTGGAACGAAATCCAACACAAATCCCTGTTAACCGAACATGTGCTAACTTGAACAATCTTCGCCTCCCATTCGAGATAGCGAGATTCTACTATATATTAGATGGCACTTTGCATGTATGATTATTTTAGCAATAAAAGACCGTTTCTGTGGGATATACCGCTGAAACAAAGCCGAATATAAGATGGGAGTCATTCGCGGCTAACGATAAACAGTGCTTGCAATTCAACTTTATTCTATTTACGAAAATAGCTATGAATTATCATAGATCATAATAAATTAAACATAGCAGAATGTGTGCACGATATAAATTTGTTGAATGTATAAAATGGACATTCTCAGCTCGGCTTCTTTTTCGTTTTTTTTTTTCAATTTGTACTTTGTAGATACACAAAGCTTTCGATCCGTGAGGGCGACAGAGTATAAATTATATTTTTTTCACCATGCAAACATACAAAGAACTTATTCGTTTTTTAAATGATGATTTTTATATGATTGCCGTTCGCGTTCCCACTTCCGTTCCCACTTCCGTTCCCACTTCCGTTCCCATTCCCCGTTCCCATTCCCATTCCCATTCCCATTCCCCGTTCCCATTCCCTGTTCCTATTCCCCGTTCCCATTCCCCGATTCCCCGTTCCTTGTTTTAAAGATAGCCGTTTTGAAACGCCATCAGACCCTCCCTAAGACAGTTTGTTTACATCGAAAACAGATAGGAATAAAACAAAAAGTATAATGACATTATGACAGGAAACAATATTTTTACATTTCAGCTTGTAAGTTTAGAATGCCGTATAAAATACCTGATGGAGACGGTGGACCATAAGAAATTGTGGACACGCACGCGCAATTTGCTCAAGTCCGAGGCTTCGCCTCGGTGACCAGTGACTAGATTTCAAGACCGCGCAATTGACCATTTGCGTAATAGACTAAATTTTGAACTAAACAAGTCTAGACAAAAATTTCATCACAGCTTGAAGGAGCATCGCAAAATTAGTAATATTCCAAAGTTTCGTTGCAAAATGTTGTAAAATGCGGAAAATATAGCCTTGCGAAATTTGCAATTTTCAGTCATCATTTTAGATTAATTTAAAAACGGGAAATTGATAGCCCCAAACCCTTCGAGGCTGTCAATTTCCGATTTGTAATCTAGAATGACTGAAAATTGCAAATTTTCGTTTTAGTGTTGTCTGAAGTGTTCCTTTGGAAATTTATATTCACCTTGTTGTTACATTTGAATGCCTGAGTCCTATATACTCAACCCATGGGTACGCAACTCCAATTGAATCGAATTTTATTTAAAAACTATTAGTAAAAGTTTTTGGTATAGTTGATTAATTTAACGCAGCGCGTCAAAAAACCAGCAAAAGTTCTTTGCTCTGAAGTCATTTGAACCATTTTTAATCGAACTGAGACTACTAAGTCAACAGACGGGACTAATTTCTAAGTTGTTTTAACGGCTTTCAATTAGAATTTCCATGTACAATTTTTGCAGGTTCAACGTGCATGCTCGTACGATACAATGCATTCCGGCTAAACTTTTAGAGGTAAATAAATGAAGATTGGGTGTTCACAACAAAACTAAAAGGTAATTTTTAACTCTTTTTAAAGGGTTACTTTTTTAGACACCATGTAGCTAATTCGCTCCATGCAGAGAAGTTGAAACAAAACGAAACGAAACGAAACAGAGGGCTTCATTGCCGAAGTATTAGATCGGTTTTTCCAGTGCCATTTTAGTCCTATCGTTTATCACTTACTTACCAGTTGATCCGCTTTGCCGTTTAGCAGCGTCTGGAGAAGTATGGGATTCCTTTTTGGCCTTCACGAAACTGTGAACCTTGTTCTTGGCGTGTTTGGGAGCGTGTTTCGCGTCGATCCTTGAAAAAAATAAATAAATATGAAATAAAGAAAATAGGTATGAGACAAAAAGCACGCGTTCAGAACGCCTCGACTTACCAAAAGTTGGAAACCAAAATACACATTAAAATCAGAGTAATTACTGCTCGCTTCGACATCTTCAACGTCCTGTTCTCTCCGTATACCCTTTGATAAAATGACAACCCGGAATGCTTCATGTACCTTAAAATATGGGTAGTTGTCCACGTTTTCATGAGGTCACCAAACAAACTTTAAATATAAAAAGCAGGTTGACACGCATAGAAAAATACTTTGAAATTTACCACAAACGGGAAGTCTGTGTTGCCAAAATTCGAAATTTAATTTAAGACTTGCGCACAAAATATGCAAGAAATTATGGACTAAAATTGAACCCTCGCAAGCGGGCAAGTGACTTGAACACAAGAGAGTCCCTCGCCGAGTTTAATTCACGCCTCAGTTAATACTGTGAAAGATACCAGATTTCATAAAAGAAGCCACAGGCTACAAAAAACGGCTAGAGTGTCAAATTCAATATCAGGGTTTTGGGGGCATCTATATAACTAATTGTAGTTAGGTACTTTTTAAAACACAAGCAGGAATGCTTTATCAGATCTGAGTGTTTTTACTGAAATGGCATAAAAAACACCAATTTAATAAGTTCATTTTAAACTGAATCAACGTTATGTAAGCTGAGAAAGTGAAAGTTAAAGTTTATGTTGACATACAAGGACAATTGACAGGATTTTTTATCACATGTAAACAACCGACACGGTGGCGATTTTCTGTGTCTTTACCTGGGGCCGTTTGTATGAGGCGCCAAATATGACAAAATAGATCATAGTTGTGTGATATATATTACTGCAAATATATCCAGTATAACTCGTCATGAATAGGTTACTCTTCCAAATATTTGAAATATTGTAAGCGCGTGATATAGGTTACAAATCATGGTTTATATCACAACTCGTGATATAGATCACATTTCAGTTCGTGATATAGGTTACAAATCATGGTTTATATCACAACTCGTGATATAGATCACAAACCACAATGCAGCTCGTGATATAGGTTACAATTTCGCGTTCGGAATTACTTCATCTTACGACCCATATAGTGGACGGAGGGCTATTTTATATTCCAGGGAGGGGGGGACATTACATTGGACCATTAATTGGACGACATTCATTGTTGATGCTTCGCGCCTTCGCTTCGATTTTGAGCTGTAACTGACCGTCGTAAACACTGCGGAAGCTTACGTTTTCATGTACCCACTTTTTTTCAGGCGACCGGGCAAAAAATGATCAACTGCGCGTGCTCAGCAAGTTTAAAGTGAGTCGTCATCAGGTCGTCATCCAATCAGATGCATGCATCTAGTAACTTGCCGAGCATGCGCACAAAAAAAGTGTGTACACTAGTTACGTCTCTGTATGTCTCTACTCTGTGTATACGGCGAGTAATTCAACCAATCAGATTGCAGAACAGCTCATATACGGTGAATGACTATATTATATATATATATATATATATATATATATATATATATATATATATATATATATATATATATATATATATATATATATATATATATATATATATATATATATATATATATATATATTTCACATAATTTTGATAAACAAGGTAAAAGTGAAACTGGACGATAATTACACTGACCTGAATGGTAAGTGTCTTAAATCCCTAGTTTTCTGTTTTCTGTTTTTTTCGTCGTCGAGAAATCGAGTTTGCGTTCGCGCATCGCAGGCTCAGGGTGCAACGATTAATCCAAAATGCCATCGATTCTTCGACTCCACGATTCATATATAATAGTAAGAAGTTTGTATTTATGTACGTAATAGCCGGCTCATGCCATGCTTGTGGTGCATTTTTCGTTTATTAGCCCATATATAGACTTATATGGACTTATACGCACGCGCACAATTCCGAACTCCAATGGTGACATATTCAGTCCAGTTTCAAAATGGCGCCTTTTGGCTGAGTGATCAGAATATATTTCACACAGTTTCGTTGAATTTTCAAAGAGTTGTGCCGGTTTCCTATGGAGTTTACGTTGTGTCGCACTCTGAACTTTCTTGCGTGTTGAATTAATATGTTTTTCTTCGTGTAACGACTCGAAAACCCCAAAATTTGGACCCAGCGAATTTTACAAAGGACAAGTTAAAGGTTTGACAGTTTGACTTTTTAACTAATAAACAACTGTCTATAAATATACGTTGTAGAGTCATAAACATCCGTGATGTAGTTGTGTTCATTTTTTGTCGCACTCTGGACTTTCTTGCGTGTTGAATTAATGTTTTTCTTCTTGTATTAAACGACTCTAAAATTTGGCTTCCAAAATTTGGCCGACCCGGCGGATTTATACAATCAATATGTTGTATTCAACGACTCGAAAACCCCAAAATTTGGACCCGACGCGAATTTGTACAATATAGTGGGATGTAAGCTGGGACAAGTTAAAGGTTCGACATTTATTTTGATTTATTGTATGGTTCTCATTTGCCTAATACAATAACATTTAGTTCACAATACAATATAAACAAGGGCAAGTTAAAGGTTTGACCATATTAAAATACATGTATTGAAATTCGCGCAATAGCTACTAGAATTCGCGCAAGTAAAGATAAAGCGAGCGTTCGATCAAAATACCAAAAAGAACTAAGACATTTATTGTATGGTTCTCATTTGCCTAATAGAATAACATTTAGTTCACAATATAATATAAACAAAATATAAACAAGGAAAAGTTAAAGGTTTGACAGTTTCACTACACAATGTCGACAATATACCTTAATACATGTATTAAAACTCGCGCAGTAGCTACTAGTTGGTGCGCCAAACGCTTTGTGGTAGCTATAG
>CACRXK020011103.1:0-16759 GCA_902702795.2 Paramuricea clavata | reverse complement strand
TTAATGAGTTTTTGAAGTTACTATCCCAAAATGTTTATCCTTTCCAGTGTTGTAAATAGGAAATAAGGAAATAGACATTGAAGTTGAATGTCCGTGGATGGTTAATCGGTTATGCAACTACACAGAAATTGTCCAACTCAAATTAAATAACAAATACAACGCAGTTATGTAAATTATACGACTTGCTTTGTATAATGTTGCTTAGGTACATTTTGATAGATGTAGCAGTTCAATCTTATTAGCGTCTAAGTAAAACATGATCGTTCCAGAGCTACACCACTGCCGAGAAGTGTCCATTTTATAGAGTTTTATGGTTATGTTATATCACATGCAGTAATATCATCTTTTAGAGTTTAAAAGAGAAGAACAAGGCATTACTTCAAGAGAAAAGACAACTTTTGTTAAAGAATAAAGAAGATTTTTCAAAATTGGAATCAGAAAGAGTGAGTAGTAGAATTCGCTACCAATTAATGTAAGGAAAACAGGAAGTTCAATTGCGTTTTCTTTAAACTGATACCATCAGCTTTGGAATGCTTTACCTACAATGCAAAAACGCCTATCCTGTAACAATGTTGTTGAAAACAGGCCTGAACAGTATTTTGCTGCCCATATTGTCCCTGGTTGTTAACAATATTGTATTGTTCAGCATTGTTCACCTGAACAATTGGTAACAAGTCATTTCTTACGAGTCTAAGTCAAGTCACAAGTCGTTGATCTGATTAACAAATCAAGTTACAAGTCACAAAAATTCCGACTCGAATCCAGGTCTCATGACTCGAGTCTTTAACTGTGCCATTCATCGATCAATTTCCCTTTTTTACCAGATTGTTATTATCAAGAATCTCACGAACATGTTAGATAACAAACATGCGAAATATGTTGAAGGTATGCATTTTGTGTGTGTTGCTACTCAGGTGAATATGATATTTGTTCCATGCAGAAATGTTTCTATGCCTCTATATATGTTTATATGCTTCTATGATTCTATGCTTCCATGCATGTTTCTATGCTTCTATGATTCTATGTTTCCATGATTCTATGCTTCTATGATTCTATGCTTCTATGCTTCTATGCTTCTATGTTTCCATGCTTCTGTGATTCTACGTGTCTATGCTTTTATGATTCTATGCTTCTATGATTCTATGTTTCTATGTTTCCATGCTTCTGTGATTCTACGTGTCTATGCTTTTATGATTCTATGCTTCTATGATTCTATGCTTCTATGTTTCCATGCTTCTGTGATTCTACGTGTCTATGCTTTTATGATTCTATGCTTCTATGATTTTATGCTTCTATGTTTCCATGCTTCTGTGATTCTACGTGTCTATGCTTTTATGATTCTATGCTTCTATGATTCTATGTTTCTATGTTTCTGTGTTTCCATGCTCGAGGGTTGGATTCCCACCGTGGTCAGGCAAACTTTTTAGTTTGCCCGGTGTGGATGCACACTCAGAGTAACATCACAAACATCATGTTCAAGGTAGACAAGAAGATGTAATTAAGAAGTAAAAATTAATAATAATTCAGGAAAAATTACCATACATGTATGTGTTCTCTTTATAATCCAGCTTAGCTCCCAGCTGCAAGCATGAATGATAATTAGCAACCCCCCCCCCCCTCCGCGCCATACGTACTGTACATATTGTCAGACCAAGGTTTCAGAACTATATTGAACTCTATTTTGTTATGTAGTGAAGCGAGAGCTGAGCAAAAAGCAAAACAACAATCGCGAGTTGGAAACAGAACTACTTCAGTTGCGTGAAGCTTGCGGCAACAATGACACACAACACGTCGAGGAGATGGCGAAAACGAGATCAACTTTTGAAGAAGAAATCAGCGGTCTCAAACAGAAACAAGAAGCAGAACTGGTGGGAATGAGATCTAAAGTGGAAGAGATTGAAAAGGAAAATGAAGAATTGAAAACGGTAGTGGCAAAAGAGAAAGATGAGGCGGACAAGAGGGAAAATGAAGTGAAGGAAAAGAGCGGGAAGGAATTTGAGACATTGCAAGTGGAATTGAAAAAACTGAAAGAAGAAAATGAAAATTTGAAGATTGAACTGGAAAACACTCAAAAGTAAGCCTACGGATCAGTTAGATAACCCAGTAAATTTATTGGAAATATCCCCCTATTTAATCTTCGACGTAATGAAATATGTTTCAATGTTAATAGGACTGAAGCAAGTCCAGCAATCGATTCAGATTCACGTGTTTGCGATTTACAACTAGTCAAGTTGAAAATCACAAATCGCAAAGTTTATATATACTGGATAGCTTTATAGAAACAAAACTGTTTCTCCCAGATGTTCAGTTGGGATGTTCAGTATTGTTTCAGTGTTACCATATACTGAAGGGAACCGCTGTACCTGCGGTGTTTGGTCGAGCAAAATTGGAAGAACAAAATTGGATTTTTCAGGAATTGAACCCCGGTCACACAGATCAAAGACGCATGCATTAACTAGTCACTGTGCTGGCAAAATCCCGTGAATAATGAACACTTTACAATTTTTTAAAAATATGTATTTTGTTTTCCAGACAAGCTGTGGCAGTTGCCACAAGTACTGTTGTCACCAAACAGGTTGGAGAAGAAATCCAACAATCTTCTGAGGAGAAAACAGATAAAGAGAAGACCATAGCAGGTTAGATCTTTTTCACTTTACTTTCTACACAATAGGGGTAGCGCATTTGTCAGAGCAAGCTTTCACCTCTGAGATCGTGCATGGGATTGATTCTCGCTATGGATTCATGACACTTATGTGACAAGAGTCAGTCAACGTTATACCGAAAGTCGTGGGTTTTGTTCGGGTACTCTGGTTTTCTTCTGCTGGGAATGTTGACCAGATGGATTGGGATAAGCCCCAAACTGACCCTTCCACCGTGAGTGTGCTCCATGATCAGACGTGAGTCATAAGGTGGCAGCCAGAGGCGCCCTTAGAAAGCCTACGACTGGATCAGGTTGAGCCGCGTCCTTCGCAATTCAGCTTAGCTCTCAGCTGCAAGTAAGGATGATTAGCACACCCCACTTACTTACTTAACTCTTACTAACCTGAAAAAGGTGCATGGTTGTGACAAAAACGACAGTTTATTGTAGAATATTATCGACACTGGACCTCTACATTTGAATGGAATAAAAAACCTTTCCAGAGCAATTTTTAAATATCGCGTATTTGCGATGAAAAGTGTTCAAAACCTAAAATCTTTTTGGCATTCCTTTCAAAATTACTTTGTTTTAGCTTTATTTTGTAGTATTGTCAATTTAAATACAATTATATCATTGATGCTGTAAAATTATACAGCAATATCAGCAAAACTTACTGAACTTCAGGCATCATTTTCTCTTTGGCGTACCATCTAAAGCCTCTTCATTTTAACATTATTTTACAGATAAAGCACTACACATACCTTTCAAGTTTGTTTGCCGCTTGAGAAACGTATAAAAAATTTAAAAAAATTAAATACAGTCATAACTAAGTGGAAAGCATGTCCATTAGTTTTGAGCGCTTGTTACGGAACATACAAGAGATTCCCCTCTTAAAAGCACTGAAGGAATTGGGAATGCTGAATTTCTTTTGACTTTCTTTTCAGCTATCAAAAATTGTGTATTAAATTTCTTTAGCTGTCGCTATATCTTCTGAAGAAGAAGCTCGTCTAAGGACAGAAATACTCACCCAGAAAGAAAAGATAAACAGTTTGGAGGAAGATCTGGCTAAAAAGAATGAAAATCTTGCGGCATTTGAAGATAATATCAAGTCATTGACAACAGACAAAGAAAGATATGAAGCCCAATTGACTTCTGTTCGTCAGGTAGGAATTAACATAGATTTTATATAAAAAAAGGTTGAGCCTGATAATTTCATTGGGGGTAATTTCGCCTCAGGCATATGTGAGAAGAGTACCTTCAGTTTCACTGTACAAAACACCGCAGTTTTTCTCCGGGTATTCCGTTTTCCTCCGCGGTAAAACCAATTGCTAAAACTGCACCAACAAGAAATGGCCCTTGCTGGACCTCTAGCGAGAACAGTTTAGAACTTATAGAGCTATTCAGTAAAAGTTAATATAGTGTGGGTTTCTTCTTGTGGAAACCCTAGGACAACTAGCTAGGATTAATAACACTACTGGTTCTCTAGGGAGAACAGTTTAGAACTAAATAAAGTTAATTTAGTGTGGGTTTCATCCTGTAGTAACACTGGAACAACAAGGAGTGGGTCTTACTGGGCCTCTAGGGAGAACAGTTTAGAATTAATAGAGCTAGTTATCCAGTATAAATAGAGTTAACTTAGTGTAGGTTTCCTCCTGTAGTAACGCTGGGACAACAATGGATGGGCTTTACCGGACTGTATAGGCAGTTTAGAACTGGTAGAACTATCCAATATATAAATAAAGTTAATAATTGAGTTTTCTCCTGTAGTAACATCGGAACAACAAGCGATGGGCCTTGCTGGACCTCTAGGGAAAAAAATTAGAATTGATAGAGCTATCCAGTATAAACAAAGTTAATTTATTGTAGGTTTCCTCTTGTAATAACGCTGCGACATCAAGCTAGGATGGGCCTTACTGGATCTCTAGGAAGAACAGTTTAGAACTGATAGTGCTATCCAGTATATTAAGTAGATGGATTGAGTCTTGTGTTGGCACAACTCATGAGTACCCTAAGACAGATTTAGACAAAAGAATTAGAAAGTGCCAAAAATTCGACAGTGGGGGTAATAAAAAGCTTGTGCACATAACCCTTCTACTTTCCGTAAATATATACTACTTTTCCTAATTTCTTTCCTGGATAATTATAATATAATTCTATGCATACTCCAGGATCTCACGCAATCACGACAGCGTTCCGAGGCCCTGCATCTGCAGTTGGAAGGTCTTCTATCAACGGTTTCACCCAACCATGACGAGAAGGAAACAGAGGTCCAACTTATGAAAGCCGTCGAAGAAAAAACTGATTTGCTTGTGGAAGTTGAAAAGTTGAAAAGTGAAGTGGAAGAGTGGAAGGAAAAATATCAACAGGAAAATGATGAGAAGGAAATTTCCGAAGATGTCAGGTAAGGAATGCAGAGTTGGTGACTGAGCCTCAGTGGCATGCGAGAAAATGCTTCCAGTTTGACTCTACCAAAACCGGAGTTGTTTTGTTTCGAACTGATACATCTATCCAATATAAATAAAGGTAGTGTAATTTAACATTTTGCTATCTCTCTTGTACAGTGAAGAGTACCAGAATTTGGTTCAAAAGCTGGCCGAAGAGCAGGCAAAAGTTCAGGAGAATGAAACGAAGATTGCTGTGATGACGATGTTGAAGGAAGGCAGCGTACCAGAGACATTGCCCATACCAGGTACTCACTTTGTTCTCTAACTTGTACCCTACGTAGTTGTGATCATGGAAAGTACAATGCCGAACTATGTATAGTCTTTTGCATCTAATTCTCGTTAACCAATGCAGACAATTAAAACATAGTGAAAAGCAATTTTTTAAAATAAACTAACCATGTACAAAGCAAATTTACCATCATTTGTCCAAAAAATTATAAAACGTCGCTGTTATGTGGACCTATCTCGCGGACGTCGGCTGAAAAGCCACCCAAAAATGGCGCCGTGAGAAATGCTAATTGACTTATTCTAACTTACTCCGTCAACATAACCTGCGTGAGGAAGGTAGAGAACCCGGAGAAAACCCAGAATTCCACGATGTCAGCGGCGAAAGGCGCTTGCTCCTGTAACGACTACGGCATCTCAACAAAGATTGTGATATATCGCTCGGTTTAAGATTTAACTTATACTCGGGTTAGATGTTTAAGTCTAAATGCGCCCAATCCAAATTCAACCCAGGTCAGTTGAAACAAAGGGAGTGGTCATCATTTATGGCGGGGGTGGCACCGAAGAGAAAAGGGTTGGGTAAAAAAACATTTGAGTGAGTAAAAGGTTAGGTATAAATGAAAAACAAAACAACCGAAGGGTTGGGCAATAAATATGTATTGACATTTCCAAAGCATGGATCAAATATTCAAGACTAAAAAGCAATGTCAACAGTCATTTGTCAATACAATGTGTTAAGCAATCAGAGTCACTATCTTGATCATTTTCCGATTTGTCATGAGGCAAATGGTGTCTCCAAAGAAAGTACATGTGCAGACAACATGAAACTTTAGACTGCAGAAAATTGCACAAATGATATCCTTTTGTAAAGTTTTTGGCCAGGGGTGGGCATTTAGTTTTTAATTGACATTTGAGGTGGAGTAAAAATTTTGACTTTTTATGCTTGGATCACATAACGTTTACCAAGAAAAACATTTGTCTTCGGTGCCATTCTCCACCATAAATAATGACCCATTCCTAACTAGTGTTATAAACCCTGGTTAGCTTTCATAAGGAAATTCAGGATTGCGTCATCATCTTTCTAGCTGGAAGTATCAGTAAAGACTTGGAAGAACTGGAAGAGAAATTAAGCAAGATTGAAGAAGAGCGAGACTCTCTGAATCTGGAGCTAGATCGAACCAAGAATGAACTACAGGGAAAGTTAAGTGACGCTAAAGAGAGAGTTCAGGAATTAGAATCTGAACTTGATGAAGCTCGTCAAGACTTGATTGATGTAAGAAATGTGCCACAGGGAGAATCCATTGAGGTAAGGACCAATCATCTTTCGAACATGAGGTTCATGACAAAAAAATTTTCTGAGACTGCATGTTTACATAATGGTATCCAACCGAGGTGTGATGCTGTGACTATGTTTCTTTATAGGAGGTAAATAATAAAATGGAGGAATTAAAGGTTGAATTGGCACAAGCTCAAAAAGAGAAAGAGCAAGAAAAATTACGAAACAGCGCTCTCTTGGAAGAAGTAGAAAAGTTAACAATTGTAAGTGTATTTACGTACTATGAGTTACTTCTTAAAACGAAATAGTAGTACATTCTGACCTCTAATAACCGAACACCTTCGGGACCACATGCAGTAGGGGGGCAACGCCCAACTAATTTAGGAACAGTAGTGATCAAAGGTAAACGTGTCAACTGAAGGGGCTGGTTATGCTGTGGAATTTCCCTGCGAGTTCAAGTTTCATGGAGACAGTTTTTCTTGCGGTTGCTCGAAAGACGGATTAAAGAAAGAAAAGTTTGTTTTAGTTATTAGCGTTTACACCACATAGAAATACTGCATTAATAAGGCAAAGTGACATCACAGATTATGAGCTCAGGGGCTCCACTACCTCTCTGCAAATAACCTTTCCTAGAACTGAAAATCTAAAAAAATTTTTTCGTATGATGGAGCGAAATTGTGGAATTCCTTAACCTCAGCTGATATTTAGATTCTTTGCTGATATTTAGAAATGGAATTACTGCTCACAATTTCACGTAATTTATTGTAAATATAGTTATTATTATAGCCATACTAATAGGTTGATTTTTGTAAATATTTTTGTAAATATTTTTATATTGATGCAATGAACACGCCCCTCGTGTTTACCTACCTACCCTACCTACCTACGTGTCATTGATTGTTATGAAAATTTAATTTAGCATATTTACATCATCCATAACGATTGTCCACTTAAGAGAGGTTATTCGACTCATTGGGACCTTACGTTAAGTGCCCGCTTCCACTTTAAGAGAGTTGTCCCTTTGTAGAGGTTCGACTGTATGTTTTCGCTACGGTTTCTCTATGACGATCTGCTCAACCAATTCTATATTGTAATGAGTAATTTTAACCATGCAGGAAATGAGTAATGTGCAAGATGGCTCCAGTACCGAAGTGGATGAACTGAAAGCGAAGTTGGCTTCCACCAAAGAAACGTTACAAGGAGAAATTAAAGTTCGCGAAGAGGTAAAAACTACTGTGTTTATAGCTATTCTCCCTGATGTTGTACTATCTATGTAAACTAACTAATGGAAAATTGTTTAATTTCTTATATTTTTCAACAGCAACTGGCCAAAGCGAAAGAAAGAATTGCAGAATTGGAGAAACAATTGCGGGACAATCTTCCCGTTGACGTTGGCAAAGAGTTGGAAGCCTGTCAAGCCAAAGTTGTAAGTGAGATTTTGGTACTCACTTTCTGAGCATTTACAAATACTAGAACAATGCTTCCAGTTTGACTTTTACAAAATACCGTCTAGTTTCAACAGGTGAACTCAGCTTTCCTCCTGTAGTAACACTGGATCAATTAGAGATCACACTTACTAGACCTCTAGGAAGAACATATTAGAACTGATAAAGCTATCCGGTATACATAGGTCTATTAACTTTAGTTTATGTTTCGTCCTGTAGTAGCATTGGATAATGAAAGGATAACCTAGCGAAAACTGTCCAGAAATGATAGAGTCATTATGTTTA
Organism: Paramuricea clavata; assembly: GCA_902702795.2. Taxonomy (NCBI): domain Eukaryota; kingdom Metazoa; phylum Cnidaria; class Anthozoa; order Malacalcyonacea; family Plexauridae; genus Paramuricea; species Paramuricea clavata. The sequence goes on along the minus strand of CACRXK020011103.1, from coordinate 8,446 downwards.
GTTTAGATATGCGAATCTTCATCGTGTTGCTTTACTTTTATATTCCTTGTACCACACAGAATGCGGTCGAGATTGAAAAAGTTGAAATGACCAAGAACGTGTTACTGTTGCAAGCAAGCAACAATGAACTTAATGCGAAAGTTGATTCTTTAAATAAAACTATCGAAGCAAATAAAAAGACAAAGAAAGAACTTCAGGTTGGAAATCACTTGGTATTACTCATCATTTGCTTCACTTAGTCAGAATCTTAGTAGCAAACACTTGATGGTTCTTACTATACGTAAAAACGCACAAGTTGTAGCAAACCTGCAGCAGTCTGAGTGCCCGGCACTGGTGCCTAACGTTCAAAATGGTTCACAAAACATGTTGAGCACAGTGCCGTTGTTGAGTATTACCTCTTGGGCACGGTGCCCAATTTCATTCGGAAGCATCATGTTCAAACTAGGAGCCAAAAACAAGTGACGGGCACCAGTGCAGGGAGACTTGTAACAATGTTGTTCCAACAACTTGTCATCAGGTGTGTTCGCACTGCTTGTTCCCAGCTTGTTGACCAGTTGTCAACGGCTTGTGGACAACTTGCTACAAGGCTGTTGAGCTCAACAAATTTGTTACAAGTTGTGAGTGACAAGTTTGTAGCAACTTGATAAAATAATAACGTTGTTACAACTTGTTGACAAGTTTGCTACACGCCTGTTGCGAACACATCTAGTTAAAATTTAGAACTGCTGGAGCTATTTACTTATCAACAAACTAAGTTTAGTTTGAAGATTCGGCGGCATTTGCCATATTAATTTGATTCGACTTTTTATCTGCAGGAAAACAACAAGAAAGCCCGAAGCGAGATGGATGAAAAAATAAAAAATATTTCAAACCAGGCTGAAACCAAACACAAGAAGCAGGTTGACGATCATAACAAGAAGATTAAAAGTTTACAACACAGGGTAAGACCGAATGGCCCTTTCTATAACAGCCAGGGCCGTAGCTACACTGATAATTGGCGGGAGGGGGGGGGGGTGCATATTCATATATTCGTGTTCTGCCCGACGGATTTCTTTTGAAAGCGATTGTTTCCCTGGTAACAGCAAACATACCAGTCATGGCCCAGTGATGGGAATGTTCCTTTGTCTTTTCATTGTTTTGGAAATTCAACTGTTCTCCATGCCGTCCAGTCATGATTCATTGATCGAAATGTTCCAATGTCTTTTCATTGTTTTAAAAATGTTCCATTGTCTTTTCATTTTTTTTTCAAAATATCATTGTTCTCCATGTCATCCAGTCACGATTCAGTGATCGAAATGTTCCATTGTCTTTTCATTGTTTTGAAAATCCCATTGTTATTCATGCCATCCACTCACGATTCAGTGGTTGGAATGTTCCATTGTCTTTTCATTGTTTTGAAAATATCATTGTTATTCATGCCATCCACTCACGATTCAGTGATCGAAATGTTCCATTGTCTTTTCATTGTTTTGAAAATCCCATTGTTATTCATGCCATCCAGTCACGATTCAGTGATCGAAATGTTCCATTGTCTTTTCATTGTTTTGAAAATCCCATTGTTATTCATGCCATCCACTCACGATTCAGTGGTTGGAATGTTCCATTGTCTTTTCATTGTTTTGAAAATCCCATTGTTATTCATGCCATCCACTCACGATTCAGTGATCGAAATATTCCATTGCCTTTTCATTGTTTTGAAAATATCATTGTTCTCCATGCCATCCAATCACGATCCAGTGATCAGAATGTTCCATTGTCTTTTCATTGTTTTGAAAATCCCATTGTTATTCATGCCATCCACTCACGATTCAGTGATCGAAATATTCCATTGCCTTTTCATTGTTTTGAAAATATCATTGTTCTCCATGCCATCCAATCACGATCCAGTGATCAGAATGTTCCATTGTCTTTTCATTGTTTTGAAAATCCCATTGTTATTCATGCCATCCACTCACGATTCAGTGATCGAAATATTCCATTGCCTTTTCATTGTTTTGAAAATATCATTGTTCTCCATGCCATCCAATCACGATCCAGTGATCAGAATGTTCCATAGTCGTTTTATTGGTTTGAAAATTCCACTCTTCTCCATGCCATCCAGTCATGATTCATTGATCGGAATATTCCATTGCCTTTTCATTGTTTTGAAAATCCGATTGTTCTCCATGCCATCCAATCACGATCCAGTGATCGGAATGTTTGCATTGTCTTTTTATTGGTTTGAAAATCTCACTCTTCTCCATGCCATCCAGTCACTCATTCTTTTTTAGCCAGCATTTATGCAATTGGCTTAGATATAAAACACGAAACTTTTAGTTAAATGTATAATGATGATAATTTTTATGATTATTTTATTGTAGATTAAAGAACTAGAGACAACGGCAACTCAGAAAGTAGCACCAGCACCCGTTCAGAAAAAGGCAAGCATTACTGACGTGTGGATTCTCGTTTAGTTTCTGTTTGTTTCTTACGGATTTATTTTTATTCCTATTCGTATATCCAGGATACCCGTGGTGAGGAAAAACTCCAAAGAGAGAAAGAAAAGCTACACGGTCAAGTGGAAGCATTGAAGAAAGCTACTCAGGTCGGTTAAAAAAGAAAGAATAGCGTATAAAATCCTATAAAATCTCCCTATCAAATAATACAGCGTTACAAAACGTATTCATTCAGTGACATAAAACTAAAAGTTAGGACAAAAGGCGCTCATTTGCATACATAAACACTACAATTGACTCCAATTCATACCATCAGTCCAATCAAGGTATCGAATATGGTTCGGAACCAAGAACTATATCATCCTCGGTAGTATAAGTCAGATTAGGTTCATTTGCTTAGACCCAATAGCAAAACCTGACTGCATGATACCAGGTTTCCAGTTATACTCCCCCCTCCCTACTTTAAAAGTTATTATTAAGCATTTATAAACCATAAATCTTGCAGGAGGACAGTCAAAAAATCAAGTCTTTGGAAAAAGATCTGAAAGAAGCAAGAGCAAAACCGGCTGGTGGCGGAGGTGCTGAAGAAGTAAGCGATTTACTACTTTCATTCGAACATTGAACAGTGACTCATTTATGTTCGAATCAGTGTGGGACACTAGGGAGGCCAGGGGAAGGGGCAACTTCCCCCTTGCAATAATTTCTGAAAACCTTTGAATGATATGTTTGTGATGTTACTCTGAGTGTATACTCACACCGGACTTCATATTCACGTCATAGTAACATCATCATCAGAGTAACATCACAAACATCATATTCACCTGAGTACACAACACCAACACAGAAAAAATCTTTGAATGATAGCTGCATACTGTGTGAGAAAGCTGTGACAGTAATTTTTCAACCATCAAAGCATTGATAGGGCAACGATTAAGCCTTATTGCATGAAATTTAAGACAAAACAGTTCAACTAAGGTTTAGTTCAGCTAAAAGCCTAAAAAGGGTGGTCACACAGTATGTTGACAACTTAATTTGTCCCACTGTAAAACTGATACCCTTAAGTTGTAAAGTTTCTAACTGACATGTGTTGCTCTCTTCTTCCTTCTAGAGAATTGCTTTAAAGAAAGCAGATAAACAAGTAAAAGGTATGAATAACATTATTCCCGCCTTCGAAGTTCTCAACTACGTAATTAATGCACTAAATAAAGTCAAATGGGTAGAGTAGGATTGTGTATAGAAGAAAAAGTGGTCTATAAATTGGGATACCCTGCGAAAGGTAGTGTACTACATGTATATCCTTATGCCTGTAGTATATATGTATAGGTAATAGTATGGTTTCGAGTGCAATTTGGGAATGCACGAGTGAGTTTTTCAAAGACTGTCAAAATTGCACGAGTTCGAAGACTATCAAAACTCACGAGTATATGTTTTTTTTTCAAATTGCATGAGAAACCATAGTAATACTTATTAATAACATACATGAAAAAATTACGCAGTCACGTGCGTAAGTCACATTTAAGAAAATTTAGAAATTTGCACTGTATTTCATTTTTTGGCACTGTATATTATTAGGTTAATAATTGAACAGAGGAATTACATTAAGCGTCCACCCCTACTTTGTGGTATAGTATAACTATATAACAAAGAGCCTATTAGTACCCTCGATCGATTGAAGTGGACCTATTTATCTAATGTGTTTGATTCAATGCTAAGAGGCATTGCTCTTGTGCCAACTTTGTTCTCTCCACAATATAACCGTATACTAATGTGCACTGATCATCGTAGATTTGACGAAACAACTGGACATGGAAAAGAAGAAAAATGAAAAAAATAAAGAAAATCTGAATAAACTGGAGGAAGAACACAAAGAATTGAAAAAGGTGAAAGTTTATTAAAGTTATTACGTATCTACAATTGGTAACAAAATTCGTGGAGACTCAGGTGAAGATATAAGTTTGTGATGTTGTCTCGTAAGTGTGTCCGCACCGGGTAAGCTGAAACGTTTGCTTGACAACGTTGGGAATCGAACCCGCGACCTTTGCTTTGCTAGTTCAATACTCTACCAACTGAGCTACGAGATCAAGTCGGTTCGAGTGCATGGGTGATATTTCGGAACTCAGTCTAGTTCCAAAACACACTGATATCGATGGAACCAGACCGGAGTTATTATTTACAAAAGTAATCCACCTTTCAATGTCACTGATTGTATAGACTATATATGTAAACAATATGCTTACAAACATTACAACGGATGGTTATGTATTTTCTATAGAATTACGATTCGCTTAATGCAGAAAGCAGGAGTAACAAGGCTGAACTGTTAAAACTCGGAGTCGCAGCAAAGGTAGAATTATCTTGTTCATGTTTCTGTAACATACCGCGCATTTAAATATAAACATCGCCGATTCTTTCCTGCAAAATTCTGAGTAACTTCTAGTATGAGACCTGTTAGAAGGTCTTAAATTACGAAATTACTTAAGCCTCAGGGGTAACATTTGAAAATCCGATGTTTCTTCTGATAAATCCCCGGTTTCCCAACATTGTAATCGTAACAAAATTTTCTTTCCGCAAAGAGAAAAAAAGTTTTAATTCCCAAGTAATATTTTTTGTTGCGGAGATAATGGCGATGTTCAGATTTGACTTCCACTACCGCTACTTCTCAAAGGCTTAATACGCATTTGATTGGCTAATAGGGTGGATTAATTGCCTCTGATTGGTCAATTGTAGCGGTAGTACAGGTCAAAATGTAAACCTCTCCCACATTTCCAAGTTGCCCTGGCGCCGGTTGTTCAAAGCTGAATTAGCGTTAACCCTGGGTTAAAATTTAATCTACTGTTTTAGTTTGTGTATTTCTGCACATCTGTTTATTTCAAAACTTCAGAGAAGAAAACTCCTATCAATCCAGACTAGATCTCTGAACAAATATTTCCAAATTTATAGACAAGCTGTCAAGAAGTTTGCTTTGAATTCTAGGTTAACCTAGGGTTAAGCTAACCCAGCTTTGAACAACCGGCCCCTGCTTTGGGAAACAACATTTTCTCAACAATGTTTTCTAGCTTGCCGAGGGTTTTTAATTATGAGAAGAGTGATTTTTAACACCTTGTGTTGACAAAATTATTTACCGTACCAGGAAGGGCTGGAAGCTCAGGAGAAAGTTCAAGAATTAACTGGTGAAGTTAAAAAGTTACAGGAGGAAAATAAAACATTAACTGAGAATTATAACAGCGAACGAATACTTCGTAAGAAATATTACAATATGGTGGAAGATATGAAAGGCAAAATCAGAGTTTACTGTCGATCAAGACCTCTTAGTCGTTCAGAACTTGAAAGGGTAAGAACTTGCTTACATTAGATAATACTAAGAAACTAGTATCATTCCATACCATACCATACCATACCATTCAATACCAAACTATGCCATATCATACCATAACATACCTTACTGTACCATACTATATCATATCATATCATAACATACCTTACTGTACCATTTCATACCATACCATACCATACTATACCATACCATACCATACCATCACAAACCACACCATACAACACTATACCACAACACACCATACCATATGTGGTATATTACATCATACCAGAATACAGTCTACCATTACATCCATATTCCATACCATATATCATAACAATAAAAATTTCTGTCTATTCCAGGGCAATCATTCTGTTATCAAATCACCAGACGAGTACAGTATATCAGTTGAAACTGGGAGGGGTCCGAAAGAATTCCAGTTTGATCAAATATTTACTGAAGAAAGCACGCAAGAAAAAGTATTTGAGGACACATATGTGAGTACTCATCCTTTTACTAAAAAACAAACTACATATGTGTCGGAACAAGACGCAGTAGTTCGTTCATGAGTCTTTAACATCTGTAACTAAAATTGCATCTATGTAGTGTTATAAATTAAAGCCTGCGCATCACGTCAGCAAACGCAATGGCGACAAAGAGAAAAAGTCTCTTCGCGCGAATAAATTCGCTTTTCCAAAACGGGTTTAACACTTTAACGTAAACTTATGAATATTAGGTCACTGATTTACTGTTCTTCCTTTCTTAGAATCTCGTACAGTCAGCCATTGATGGATACAATGTGTGTATTTTTGCTTATGGGCAGACAGGATCTGGAAAAACATATCCTTTTTCATTAAATATGTTCTTCTGAAAATATCATGTTTTAGTATTTTGGTATATGATGGTATGGAACAGTGGCGAAACTAGCCAAGGCAACAGGTCATGCTGTGCAAATTTTTAATTATTTTTATTATTTAAACCTTTAAAAATGTATTGTTTTTAACCTATTGAGATGCAGGTTTATTAGCATCGCATGACCAGTTGCCCTGGGTAGCTTCGCCACTGGTATGGACTATGGTGTGGTGTGAAATGGTATGATCTGGTGTGGTATATTAAGGCATGGTATGTATGGTATGACATTTTGTGGTGTGGTGTGGTATGATGTAGTATGGTAAGGTACGATACGGTACGGTACGGTATGGTATGGTATGGCATTGTATTGTATTGTATTGTATGGTATGGTATGGTATGGTATGGTATGGTATGGTATGGTATGGTATGGTATGGTATGGTATGGTATGGTATGGTATGTATGGTATGCCCTAGTTACCTTCGCCACTGGTATGGACTATGGTGTGATGTGAAATGGTATGATCTGGTGTGGTATATTAAGGCATGGTATGTATGGTATGACATTTTGTGGTGTGGTATGGTGTAGTATAGTATGGTAAGGTACGGTATGGTATGGTATGGTATGGCACTGTATTGTATTGTATGGTATGGTATGGTATGGTATGGTATGGTATTGTATTGTATTGTATTGTATGGTATGGTATGGTATGGTATGGTATTGTATTGTATTGTATTGTATGGTATGGTATGGTATGGTATGGTATGGTATGGTATGGTATGGTATTGTATGGTATGGCACTGTATTGTATTGTATGGTATGGTATGGTATGGTATGGTATTGTATGGTATGGCACTGTATTGTATTGTATGGTATGGTATGGTATGGTATGGTATGGTATGGTATTGTATGGTATGGCACTGTATTGTATTGTATGGTATGGTATGGTATGGTATGGTATGGTATGGTTTTGTATTGTATTGTATTGTATGGTATGGTATGGTATGGTATGGTATGGTATTGTATTGTATTGTATTGTATGGTATGGTATGGTATGGTATGGTATGGTATGGTATGGTATGGTATGGTATTGTATGGTATGGTACGATCTAGTGTGGTATAGTATGCTATGGTTTGGTACTATGGCATGATACGTGATGGTGTTGTTATGACATGGTATAAGTAATGCGAAGTGTGTTCCTGTATTTTATCCTTCACTTTGTGTACTTTCACAATGATTGGCGACAAAGAACAGAAGTTCCCTGGTATTGCTCCTCGAGCCATGGAGAGAATGTTCTCCGTCATCAATGAAAACAAGTACGGCCATTATTTAATTTAGATGTCCATTGTAGACATGATATAGACATCTGCTACATATTCTGTAACTTTGACTATGTATAATTGTATTTTTTTCTTATTTCAATAGGGGTAAATTCAGCTTCAAGGTTTCTGTGTATATGTTGGAATTGTACAATGATCGTTTGATTGATTTGTTGGCAGAAAATCACGCTGCAGATGTATCCTTTGAATATCATTCTAACTTTCATTCTGTTACAGTAAAAATCGGCATGAAACTATACCACTGTTTTTCATGTCAGGCGGAAGTGGTTCTTATATATTAAGGTCAGTGAGAAATTTCGCCATGTCGATTCTTAACAGGTTCTTATTTCTAGTAAAAAATAATCGTTCCTGGCTGAGTGTTTAATTATTTTTTCCCCTAATTGGTGAGCTCTGAATTTGATAAAAAAAACCTCGGAATTTGATAAAATGTATCTTCATTGAGTACCGAACAACAGACCATGCTTTTTCATTTGCAATGGTAAATCAAGCATATACCTTTCAATCAAG
>CACRXK020011102.1:0-16760 GCA_902702795.2 Paramuricea clavata | reverse complement strand
GAAAGTGAAGTTATGTACAACAGTGGAAGCACTAGAGCCAGTTTTCTTCCCACTTCCGCTCTACACGGCAATTTTTTATATATATTCTTAGTATAGCGCGCGACTTCAACCCCCCGAGTCCGACTCCGGATTGCAACGTATCTTTGTCAAAATCGTTGCAGAAGACGTAGAATGCGTCCAAATTTTATATTCCGTTTCAGAAAATGTACTTTGTTTAACTTACAAAGCACACAGGCGAAAAAACTGCATATTTTGCATGAATTTATATAGCGCGCCGTTGGGGGTATACTTGTCTGTAACACGATAAGACTTTTTGTACACGGAGAGTTTGATATGCTGGGTTGTACGTAAAACCTGCTTCGGATTTCTGTCGACCAGAGTGATCAATATATTAAATTGAATTAAAATAATGAAATCAAGATATCTTTTAACTTACGACATTGAAATTTCTCTCCTGTAACATCATTCGGACTATAGACGACATGAGCCACCCTCTGAAAAATTACAAATGATAAATCATTTTCCACATCAACGTAACTACAGTAAAAGTAAAATTAGTACGTGTCATTAATTAAACATTTGGCATCATGCATTATTAACTAACTTATACCTTCTGACTCTGGTCAAATAATGGTTGAATAAAGAAAGTCTTGTCATTTCTTCTGAAGTACCCACTACAAAAACAAACCACAAATAAGGTGTGGCCTAGGGAGAAGTGATATGCAAATAGCCAGTATAATACATAAATAAATAAATAAATAAATAAAGTAAGATTAGTTTAAGTTCTCGGCTGCAGTAACACTGGTCAATAACAAATCACTTTTATTGGGTGTCAACAACAAGAATTATCAGTTTGGAAACGGAAGAAATATCTAGTTTAATTATAATAAAAGCAGTAAAAAATCAACTTACTGAAAACCTTCACATGTGGTCAAAGCAAGATTTGAATTCTCTTCACTCCTTACATGACCGTGGAAAAAACAGTCATGTGTTCGCTACAACAAGAAGAATAAACACCATGAGCATTAAATATCTACCTAATTCTCCATCTAAGAATTTACAGTTTTAAGCAAACCTTTCTCAAAACAGTGTCTCCATCAGAAAGGTAATGCCTCTCCTTGTATCGAGGTGAAACCAAGTTTCTGTCAATAGCAATAAATATATTCAGTTCAGTACAAGCGGGATCTATTATGGCGAGCTACTGGCTAATATATAAAAGATGAAAAGTCTTAGAGCTCATCAATTTAGCACTTTAGATACAAAAGAAATAAAATGTCATACCTGTTTGGAACAAGGTCAAGGACTACCACATTCCCATTAAGCAAGAAAGATATACTTCTCTCAACTGTCTCATCCTGTAACATCAAAAACATAATTCTTTTATTATTCCTAAATCCTTTTTTACGAACAAACAAGAAATATTTTATAACAAAGACCAAATTTAATTATAAAATAACACATATGTAACGCGTGCTCTGATTGGTAGAAACCTGTGTTTGGATCAGGCCATCCAAACACAGAAATTTGAAGTGAAAGTTTTTTAAAGTGAAATTTTAACACAGAAAGTTGTTATTTTATAAAACAATTGCTTTATGGTTTCCGCGTTTGGATGGCCTGATCCAAACACGCGGGCATGTTGCGAGAGTTAAGAAAAGGGCGCGAAACACGAGCCGAAGGCGAGTGATTTTGAGCGCTTTTCTTAACTCGAGCAACATTCCCATAAAGTAATTGTATAATGAACTATCACATGCATGACAAAGAAAATAACAGCCACAGCAAAATTATTTACCTGGCGATAAAAATCTGGGAATTCATTGGCAATAGGTGTTATATCTTCAGGATGGACAATTTCATATTTCTTTAATTTGTTCAGGAGTTCCTTGTCTTTGATATTTAGTTCATTGTATGGGATATCAGGTACTTGTTTGGTTTGCACATCATCTGTAAAAATTAAGGAACATATAGATTCTTCACTATACAAAAGGCGTGTTGTTGTCAGGGTGTATGTTGGTAGCCCAGTCCTTATGTATACGTTCTGTGACTGAGGTTTGATTCCCGAAAAATTCAATATTCTGATTCTGCAGCTGATTCAGAGACTTGCGAGATAAAAAAATTGCAGTTGAATTTCAACACGTAGCTGAGACAGGAGAAATATGCATATCAAGTATTGAACTGTTGAATCATCATTTGAATATGCACAAAATTGCTTAATTAAAGAACAATTAGTATAGAGAGTATAGGTAATCACACGGGAATGAGTGCAATTAATGATTAACACCACGAGTGATGTTAATGATGGCACATTTTTCAAATGTCACGAGTAGTGTTAATCATTAATTGCACGACTTGCCGGTGATTATTTATTTATTTATAATATGCATAAAAAGTTGCTTTCAATGGATAACTTGCATGTTAGACTAAAATAATTTTAATCTAAGTAAAGAGAAGGGAATCAAACACAACAGTTAAAAAGAACGTAATGAAATTAGTAAAATTGCAAAAGTTGGTTGCGAAATGTTGTAAAATACAGAAAATATAGCCTTGCGAAGTTTGCATATTTTCAGTATATTTGTATTACGTGCGGAAATTGTTACCATTTTCGGCTCAAAAATGGTAACAATTTCCGCACGTAATACAAACATACTGAAAATAATCAAACTTCGCAAGGTTATATTTTCTGTATTTTACAACATTTCGTATACAAATTTTGCAATTTTACTGATTTTGATAAGTTCTTTACGGGAATTTACTTTATTTTTGTCTAAATCAAAAATTAGTCTAACATGCAAGTTGTCTATTCTTTAAAATTCAACTGCATTTTGTGAAAAGCTCTTAATTCTTTTGTAAGCAATTTGGCATGAACAAACTTGGAAAATGATCAAAAACTCATAAAGACACATAACTTAAACTAGAGCACATGATTCAATTCAAACATCTTTATAAATTGTATTTACAGACTTTACATAGTCACGTTTCGCTGCATCCCGCCGAGATTATTTCTTCAAACTGTTTCCAGGTATTTTCCACAGGCTCATTTTGCCATGTTTTTTAAACTCATTCTTGTACCAAAATTTAGGTAAATTTGTCTACGTTTGTTATTTACACAAGATAAATTTCGCCGCCATATTGGATTTTTGATTTCCCGCTTCCCTCCCCCCCCCCTAGGGTGAAATTTGAGAGCGTAGGAAAGGGGGATAAATTAAAATCTCGGACAAATACCACACAATTCTTGGTTTGCACTTGGAACCAGAAAAATTTAAAACAAGAGTCCCAAAACTGGGTGTTTTATATGTTTTGCATACTACAAGCATTCCCCCAAAATTTTGAATTCTAAGGGACCGGTCATTATTTATGACGGGGGGTGGCACCGAAGATAAATGTTTTCCGTGTCAAAAATTTTGCTGACCCAACCATTAAAAAGACAAAAATTTGATTACCCAACCTCAAATATGAATTAAAAATAACTACCCACCCCTGGCCAAAAACTTAACAAAAGGATACCATTCAGTTGTCATACATGTCCTTTATCACTTCAGTGACATGAGTTTGATAACGGCTTGTGAAATTTTCTGCAGTCTAAAGTTTCATGTTGTCTGCACATGTACTTTCTTTGGAAACACAATCTGTTTTGTCAAACTATGATCAAGATAGTGACTCTGATTGATTCACATATTGTATTGACAAATGACTGTTGACATTGCTTTTCAGTCTCCAATATTTCAGTGGGTCATGCTTTGGAAATGACAATAAATTTTTATTACCCAACCCTTGAGTTGTTTTGTTTTTCATTTACCCAACCTTTTAATTTACTTACTCAAAATTTTATTTACCCAACCTTTTTCTCTTCTGTGCCACCCCCCGCCATAAATAATGACCGGTCCCTAACGATTAATTCCTCTTGAAAAGATCAAAATTGCCTGACATCAGTATTATTTTGGAGCGCTCTCAAAAATGTATTATAGACAAAACTGTGGTAAAAATGCTTGGTAAAAAATGCTTGGGACTACTTAACTGCCATTAACATGAATTTAGAGATTTGGGCAGTTAAACTCTTGCCTCTTATTTTAGAATTTTAATTTTTTGCCCGCCAATAGCCGCGTTCGCATTTTTTGACTGAACTAAGATTACGATGCCCCCTCTAGTGTTATTTATAATCTCTATGCCCCCCCGGGCATCACGAAAATTAAAATTGCACTCCAGAATGCAACAAAGGAAAGAAATAATTGCACTCCTCTTAACCAATCAGATTGCAGTAATTTTGTGATAAATATAATAAGTTTCCGAACGGTTACAGATACGGTAGTGCACCTAGTCCCCAGGCCTTTACCGACGCGACCGCGAAATTCAATATGGCGCCCAAGCTAAGGAGTGGAGTTTAATGGAGTTTATATTCTATATTTTCTATTGTTGTTTCTTGACGTATTTCTTCTTGATGGTTGGTTCAACTTATATTCTGAAATGCCAGGTATCTTACTCTTCATCTGAAAAAAGATTTTATGACAAAATATTTCTCAAACATAGTTAAAGTGAATGTATATAATATTTTAAAATATCTGTATGTTTCAGTGAATTATGCTTTAAAAGTAAAAAATAGATTGGCCAAGATAAGAAATTTTTGACACTGAACTTTTGTTAATTATAGTTTCAAGTTCAATTCTGAAAATTGTAATAACAGCCTAGTTTATATTCCATATAATCCACAGAGCATGAAAATCCATGCGGAATGTACAAATTATTGACTTTTTGAGTGAAGTTCTGCTTGAATTTTTCAGGTACTATGTTCTATCTCTCGAAATCTGCAGTTATCTTGTTATCGTCTCTATCTAGCCTGACACAGACCGTTCAAGATCGCACTGTTTAATTAGCACCAACAATAACAGTCATGGTGGCAGGGATGGATCCAGCATGATCTGGTAGGGGGTGGGGGGTTGATCTGCCAGCTCTAATGCCGAGTTATGTTGGTCATGTGCGCCGCCCACCCATCAACTTGCAAGTCAAGTCTTGCTTGACTACTGTATTTGAATTGTAATTATGTATCTTGTATCTCATTTTGTCTCTAATATCTTTTTGCTTTATCATGAAAAATAGCACCCCCCTGGCTAGGGCTAGGGGGTGCATTTCCCCCAGTAAATCCATCCCAGCATGTTGGGTTTATAGGGGAGGAGGTACACAACCTCGTACCCAGGGTCCCCGTGTTGAGACCCTGGCAAACTCTGATTGCGTGACGTCACAAATCTTGGAGATTACGTAATTTGTAACTTAATGATCCGGGGGCCACTGCATGTGATCTGGGCAAGCAAACGTCGCGAAGGCAAGTCAATAGATAATATGAAACAAAAGATATATAAACACAAATATTCTTCTTACAATTTCGTTTCCCTACTGGCAGCGGCAATCTACTTAATTTTTCCAATCTTGTCTTTCGAAGACGTATAAAAATTGACAAGAAAAGATGAAAGATGAATCACAATCAAAGATTGGCTATTTATGATAGATCCCTAAAGTAGATTTAATATTGACAGGAATCCTAAATTATACATAAATTATAGCCTATAATGATACATAAATTATAGCCAAAAATGGACTCATTATTGGATGAAAAAGATGACAACTTTAATTTGATTATGAACCTGACTGGCAAGGCTATGCATTAAGTGTACAAATTGTATGTATACTTTATTATTAAAATACAGTTTTTAAATTTTTAAGTTGATTTTATCTGTCCTTATATTTTATCAGCATCATTGCATTTATGCTGATTTTTGAAAATACTACTTCTAAAGCACGTGTCTAAGTTATTATATGTCGGAATTTTTCAATTTGACATGTAGAAATTTTAAATATATAATTCATATAATTATTTATGATGTACAGTAATGTGTAAGCAAAATCCTCATGTTTATACTTGTATTAATAGTAGGGGTTGTCGACAAATAAATTGTCTTTCAATTGCAGATTTGTTCTGCGATTGTTTCAACCCCTTTCCCATCACGGACCAGTGGAGGTCTATGTGTTCATTGTAGTTAAATTCTACAATAGATATATAGTACATGTACAATCTACAAACGATTATAGCTACAGTTATAGCACTTTATTTTGTAATTTGTATGATAAAATATCGTACGTCTGGCAGTTTAATTAACTTTTTAAAACTGCTAACAGAATGCTGTCAATGCATTGTGACCACATATTTGGCATGTATTATCCTGTTTAAATAATATCATCTTCATCAAGCGAACTAATTATTTAATCGTAGCTTGCCAACGTAACTTGAGAAAAATAGTATAAATTGATTTCATTGTTAAATGAACAACTCAGTCACAACCATCACTCACTCAGTATCCGTACAGATATTAAGACTTACATTAACTTTCACTATCTTTGAGAAAAATTCTGACATAAAATATTTTTTCAGATAAAGAGTAAGATACCTGGCATTTCAGAATATAAGTTCTACCAACCAAAAAGAAGAAAAACGTCAAAAAACAACAATAGAAAATATAGAATATAAACTCCATTAAACTCCACTCCTTAGCTTGGGCGCCATATTGAATTTCGCGGTTGCGCCGGTAAAGGCCTGGGGACTAGGTGCTCTACCGTATCTGAAATCAATCTCGAAACCAGAGCCCGCAATCATAAAAACATCGTTTAAAATTAATATAAAGTTTATTTCTCTTTGTGTATTATGTTTAAACATATCAATGAAACACACAGCATAATTTTAATAAACTTATTAATCTTCCTTAGCTTCTCATACGAAATCAATAGACTATTCAGATATTGATATGCCAATAACAAAATGTAGAATAACAGTGCAGCATTACCATATAAGGTCATGATAAGCCGTTGCCTATAATATTTAAAATAACACAACAATCCATGATTTACCGTAATTAAACAAGTTAAAATAGATCACTACCAGTATCTTACAACAATTCAAAACCATGGCAAGTCTTCTTTGAAGAATTAAAGTCGTAATAAGCTTAAACAACGGCATAATTCATGTTTGATGGCAGTAATGTCTATTTATAAATGTCGACCGGAGTACTGGATCCAAATGTACTGATTTTCGTGCAAAAGTCGCTGGTGTTTCCCAGAGCCTCAGCAAGTCTCCACAGAGGATTGCGGGCTCTGGTTTCGAGTTGATCTGAGATAGCCTTCACCAACAGGTGGAAAATTTGTCTGAGCATGCGCGAGCAAAATGAGTCACGTAATTGAGTGGAATACACGCAACGCGTGTTTACAAAAAGGCACAATCGTGTAAATATTGCCAAATGTTTGTACAAAATAAATGACTGTTTTATGTTGAAAATGGACATGATCTAAATTAATCATACAGAATTTTTTAGTGACGTTCTATTTCAGTACCCTGCCATTGTCTCTGGTGGGCTGTCCGTGTGCATTCGATCTGAAACAGTTGCTACTTTGCTGTCGAAAAATTTCGAATGTTTACATGAAAATAGAGGCAAGTCGTGCATTTTACAACCTCGTAAACTGTATGAGCCCCTATTTTTACGCTTATACCTAAGATATCAAATAAAAATGCATGAAACAGAGAACATTTTTAGAAAGTTTTATCGTGAGGCCACGGCCAGTTTTTAAAATATCTTTATTTCTGTTCCGGTCATCACCAAAATTACACTAAAGCCGGGCTTGAATATACAACAAATTTTGAATCTCATCAAGTACAAAAATATTTAACGTGTAACCAAAATATGCTCATGAAATCGAAATTAATAGCTAAATTTTCAAACTAGACCCTTCTCGAGCCGGTTTTCATGAAGGAAGTTCACATTTCGGCCTTTGATTCTTGGCAAAAATTTGACCACATGTACAACACGTGCGAAGCAACTGGGTCTCAAAGACTCAGCTAAAACATTGTGAGTACCTACTTTCCTGACGATATGTTTGATACCTACAAACGCCGAAAAGTTTTTCCTTTTCATTTAGCTATATTTGAAATTAAGGCCACGGGCTATTTTTGAGAAAATACAGTTCAAAGTCAAGCTATTTTTACATATTTTCAAAATTTGTCAAATTTCCCGAGCTTGTATTTTGAACTTAGACAGCTGAAGTTACATTAAGGTGGCTCCCTACAGTTATTCTTGTTTAAGCAATAATTCCGTAAAACAGGCTTATTCGTGCAGAACGCGAATTCTTTTCGACTTGGTGGCAATATTGGTCACCTAAGGAATATTTCGAACTAGATTTCGACAACGTCATTGTTCCCATGGCAACATGACAACAGCATAAAGCCTTCAAATTTAACCCATAAATGTGCCGCTATCTCAAAAACGATGTCGGTGACCTATCTTTTTTATTTCATATATCAATAGGGAATGATGCTCTGCAACTGTGGTGAAAGTTTAAAAAAATCTGTAGTGTGTGATTTTTTAAAAGCGAAAATTTTATTGCGAAATTTCCACACTAAAGATTTTTTTAAAAATTGAAATTTATAAAATTTACCGCAAAATAAATTGGTGGTCAAAATTTGAAGATAGATCACCGATGAAACTAATGAGTAAAGAGCAAATAAAGTTAGAAAATTGCCTCGTGTAACTCGAGAAATTCCCCCTTATTAAAAAGCGTCGCTGACTAGTAAAAAATTGTACGCGGGCGCAGAACGAGCTTTCATTCAGCAAAATCGAGCGGCAATGTTGTTTTTACTGTTTTGTTTTTGTCAACTTTTCGATTTATTTGAGTGCCATGGACAGCCAAGGATTATTGTGAAGGATCAAATCGATGAAAACAAGGTTGAAGCTAATTGAACCCTGCCGTTTACTCAATCTATGAGCTGTAACAGCCTATTAAAAGGTGGACGTGTTTTTTTGTTTCATGTTTGGTTTTGTACTTTTTGCTAAAAATGAACAATTAGGCTATGAAACTGAAATATGTTTCTGTTTACATATAATCACTTTAACCTTATAGAAACACGACTAAAAACGTGAACGTTTTCTTGAGAAGTAAACAACTTTTTAAACGTTTGTATGCAATTTTGCAAATGTTTTACAGTTGACAGTGTATACTGTATATAAAAAAAAATAAAAAACATTGTTTCGTAGCTATTTTTTGGTCTAGTGATATTCGTATCATACAGTACCGCTCAGAATTAACCTAACACTGCGGTTTCGGTCGTTTTGTGGTTAGCGTGCGGTTAACGAGCGGTTATCGGGCGGTTAACCCGCGGTTAATGTGCGGTTAACGTGCGGTTATCGGGCGGGGTTTTTTGCGGTTTAGCCCACGCATCGGCAAGAAGCTAACCACGGTTTTAATATGCATTCTTATTCCGAGGTTTTCCGACCAAAAGCAGTAAAATATTCAAGGTATAGAATGTCTTCATTAATAAAATGCTAACTGGGGCTATAATATAACAGCTAAGAGAAAGCTTAAAGGCTGTGGTGCCAGCTTCAATTATAATAAGGGCTACAGCAGATCGTCGATTATAATAAAGTTTTATAATAAAGGCTAGATTGTTAATTATAATAAAGTTTTATAATAAAGGCTCCAGGTTATAACGTGTGCATGTGCCTAAAAGGCCGATATTTTATCTACCTTTTGCATGGTACACGCGTTATAACCTTTAGCCTTTATTATATTAAAGAGGAAAGTTAATTTAAGTTGATGCGCGCGCCAAATTCTTACTTATTCTAAAACATCTATTTAAACTGTAATAAACAAAAAGAGACCTATTTGCCTTTACCCTTCGTTTAAACTCTTAGATATTCCAACAACTGAAGTATTTGTCAAAAGTAAGGAGACAATTCGCTCCCTGGCATAAAGCGACAGCCTCCCCATGCCTCAGTGTTTACAAAATATGTCAATATTTATAAAGCACACACGGAGTTTTTATACTGACCCCTTCGGAGTTTTTATACTGACACGAATATTTACGAATGCTATTACGAGTATATACGAAGCTTGCGGTTCGGTTGCGGTCAAACCTCGGTTAAACCTCATGGTCACCGCCGTTTAACCTCAAAATTACCGCGGTATAACCTCTGTCAAACCTTTAAATCACCGCGGTCAAACCGAGATTCAACCGAGGTTAAACCGCGGTTTTTGTTAGGTTAATTCTGAGCGGTACTGTATGTATAATTGCTGTATAGACTCGCAAGTGATTTGGCACTCAAAACGAAGTATTATTCAACGCTTTTTTCCATTAGAAACCTTTCAGAAATAGAAACCTTTCAGTCAAATTTTTGTTTTGTTTTGATCATGCGTTTGCGTGGGATAGTTCACGTACTGGTCCCGCGAACATTCCGCACGCAACTGAAGGGGGCCTCCTTAAGAAACATAGGAAAGAAAATTTGAGGCATATAAAGTTAATTTCAACTTACATTTCATTCTCATATCACGTCTTTCTTCGTTCAGTACGGTTTTAAACAAGTCACAGATCGACGTATACGGAACAGGTGGGAAATTTGTCTGAGCGTGCGCGAGCAAAATGAGTCACGCAATTGAGTGGAATACACGCAACGCGTGTTTGCAAAAAGGCACAATCGTGTAAATATTGCCAAATGTTTGTACAAAATAAATGACTGTTTTATGCTGAAAATGGACATGATCTAAATTAATCATACAGAATTTTTTAGTGACGTTCTATTTCAGTACCCTGCCATTGTCTCTGGTGGGCTGTCTGTGTGCATTCGATCTGAACAGTTGCAACTTTGCTGTCGAAAAATTTCGAATCTTTACATGAAAATAGAGGCAAGTAATGCATTTTTCAGCCTCGTAAACTGTATGAGCCCCTATTTTTACGCTTATACCTAAGATATCAAATAAAAATACATGAAACAGAGAACATTTTTAGAAAGTTTTATCGTGAGGCCACGGCCAGTTTTTAAAATATCTTTATTTCTGTTCCGATCATCACCAAAATTACACTAAAGCCGTGCTTGAATATACAACAAATTTTGAATCTCATCAAGTACAAAAATATTTAACGTGTAACCAAAATATGCTCATGAAATCGAAATTAATAGCTAAATTTTCAAACTAGAAGTAGTATAGGGAATGAGGGTTCTAGACCACTTTTTCGGCCCGCGATCTCACCCAACTTCCGGTCAGCGGTTTCCATATTTTTCCCCCAGCCAACGCGGGCTCATATTTTTCTAGACCATTTTTCCCGGTCTTTTTTACCCTCATTTTTCTAGACCATTTTTCTGATCTTTTTTTTACCATCATTTTTCTAGACCACTTTTTTAGATCATTTATTTTATTCCTATTAAATTCTCTATTTAACAACTGATTTTTCCTCAAGCATTTTTAGGTGACCGTAACTTTCAGATTTTGGTATAAATTCTAAATCATCCTTTTTATTTTGTGTGCTTACTCCAATGTTAATATTATTTGATACAGAGAAATTTATATCACCAGTCTTTCCGTTCCTTGAACTCTTACGACATCCACAAATCTTACCTAAACAGGAGAAGCATGACCTCCACCTTGACATTTTATCTTATAATAAACCACATGTTAACTACCTGACCCTGAATATCGGAGTGACCAACAAAAGGACATATCCATGCTAGACCCAGTGGGCATTGAGTGTTCAGGTTTAACTATAATACACCAAGCTAGCGTGTTATCTACCAACTCAGCCTGGGCTCCTAAATAGAACATACTATTACCCTTGAAAACGTAGCAAGCTGTACTTCCACCGGTAGTTGTGTAAGTTCCATTAAACCATGTGTGTGACAGTCTTCTTAAGTCAACCGTGGCAAGAGTGATTTCCTTTTTAACCTGTGTAAATTTTCCATTAGATTGTTTTTCCCAAACAGTAGCCCACAGGATTAAAGCTAGTGGTATATTTTGAATAGTTGAAAAACGTGGGTAGTCTGTTTTTATAGTTATTGATTCAAGATTCAAGTCTGCCATATTATTTATAGGATCAGTTCTCCATGAAGGTGGAATTTGATCGTGACAGTAAGCGTAGTACCTTGTTGCTGCAACTGAAACACCACGATAACCCCAAATCCATTCTGCATGTATATGTCGCCGTATTCTTACATATCTTAAGTCAGCCGTTGCTTGAGTAAGGCCAGTTGAAGGTTTTAGGAAATTCTTTTCTACCCACTGTTTGTTAACAGCGTCCTTGTCATTTACAGGATCCTTTAGATCAAGAATTCCACTTGAGTCTCCCATATCCAAATCACCCTTTACCAACCCACCTCTACTACTCATGAACTCATCTGTTGCCCACCTCTTATTAACAGCTGAACCGTCAGTCGTTGGACTTCCAACTCTAGTCAACTCATAATCGTTAACATCTAAGTTACTAGCTAAAGTGCCACCATCACGTTTAAGAAACTGTGAGCACCATGAAGTCATGGAACCGTAAGAAACAGCACTAGAACTTCCTGTTGACCCACTATTTAGCCCCGTAATAGTATTACCAGCCATGTCAATATTACCGCTCATAGTAAAGCCACTACTACTTGCAGAACTTCCACTGACATGATCCGTGACCCATTTCTTTGACACAGCAGAATTATCAGTTGTAGGAGCACCAATATTTATTATTTCATTTCCACCCATTCTAAGACCACCTGTCATTGCTCGCGAACCGCTAAGTTTTAATAAGTTTGTTGTGTACGTTTTAAGATACTGCAACCTTACAAGACTATTTGAGTTTCCAGGGTCGGAGTTACAGTTAGGTGCATTGCTAAAATTAATAGTGCCACCAACATTTAAAGATCCTGTTCCGTCTAACCGTAGAAATGTTCCTTCATTTAAATTAAACCAGCTTTTTGTAACCACAGATTGATCACTAGTAGGATCCCCAACATTTTCAATTTCGTTTCCTCCCATATCAATATTACCGCCCATAGTAAAGCCACTACTACTTACAGAACTCCCACTGACATGATCCGTGACCCATTTTTTAGACACAGCAGAATTATCAGTTGTAGGAGCACCTAACTTTACAATCTCATTGTTTCCCATATCAAGGTCGTCAGAAAGTGTAAGTCCACTGTAAGTCTCACGCTTACTTCTACCACCGCTAATCTTATCTTCCACCCACTTTTTAGCCACAAGGGAGGAGTCTCTGTCAGGGACAGCGTTAGAATAGATTTGAAAGTTATTTGTATTCATATTTCCAGTCATGGAGCCGCCATTCCTTTTGAGGTAATATCCATCACTTCCAGTTCTAAAAGAATTTAAATTTGATGTTAGAGTATCAAGGTTAACAGGATCCCCTCCACCCCTAGGAGCCGAAACATTTTTTATCCTATTTCCGTCCATATTAATTGCTCCTGACATTTTAAAACCGGAGGGACCAAGAAGTGTAGATATTTTACCTTCAACCCACTTTTTTGATGTAGCCTCACTATCAATTTTAGGATCAACAAGATCAAACAATCTCCAACCTCCCATGGACACATCTGCTTGCATAATTCCACCTTTTAGTCTAAAGTTATTATCAACAGCCCACTTTTTTGTGACAGCAGACTGGTCCTCAGAGGGATCCTTAAGATTCTTAATCTCATGGTCCTTCATATCGATATCACTAGCAATATTAAGTCCAGTTACAGGTTTATTTAACATTCCAACTACCCAGTCCCTATTAGCCACAGACTTTCCAGTTGTTGGATCACCAACATTTTCAATCTGATTTCCACCTAATTTAAGATTACCAGTCATTGCCTGCGTACCATCAATTTGAACATAGTGACTGGCTGTATATAAGTCCAGGTTTCTTATTTGTAATAGGGTCCAATCTTTATTAACTGCAGACTTTCCAGTTGTGGGATCACCTAGAGCCTTTATCTCATTTGTTGACATATTGAGATCACTAGTAAGAACAAGCCCGGGTAAACTAGCACGGCTGCCCTCAACCCAGCTCTTACTGGCAGCATCACCTGGGTTAGTAGGATTATCAAGATTAATTATCTTATTACCTCCCATGTTAATATCCCCAGTCATTGTAAACCCTGCAGGTTGAATTGTAAGGGCAGCCTGTTTAACGATCTCATCATCCACCCACTTTCTTGTGGTCGCAGAAGTATCATCTGTAGGTGCACCCAGACCTTTTACCTCATTACCGTCCATCTCAATGTCGCCCTTCATGGTAAATCCGTCCTTATCAAACACACTACCACTTGATGGATCAACTTTATTTACTCCTTTGTTGTATCCCCTATAGAGAGCCATTTTATAACATACATAATGTTTACAAGACAATTTTCATTAGAATAAATACAATTACAGCACCAATCCCAGCTCCAGCGATAGCGTTAACTCCTGAAGACTCATGGGTACTAACCGCATCATGTTTCATGATAGGAACAACTTGAGTCTCAGCACTTGTAGAACCTTCCTGAGGCTTAATGACCGTAGAGCCTCCTGGAACCTTTTTATGTCCATCAATAACATCAAGGTGGTGAACTGGTGTAGTGTCTTGGTGCTGTTTCTTTGAATGGTCGGTTTTCTTTTCCCCAACATAGTTTAGTTTGGTATTCACACCGAATTCCATTGTATTAGTTGCCGTGGTTAGAATGTTATTATAGCCAGGTATTGGGGTTAGCAGAATGATAAAGTTTGATGGAATTAGAACTATTCCGGGAGATAGGGCAGTGTTTAGAATCACATTTGTATCCCTCACAGCTTTCCTCATATTACTAATTGCTGTTACTGTATCACTTTGTAAAATAGTAGCATTTACAACAGATCTAAAGTTACGTTGCGTTTGAAGAGCCTTTGGACCGTTTCCTTCTATTGACCACCTTGTGTTAGCTTGGGATCCTAATATAGCGTACACATACGACTCAATACTTTCCTGGATGAGCTCAACGCCTAACTTAGTAAAGCCATCACTTTTTTCAGCTATGAATGAAAGGAAGTCGTTATCAGATAGAGGTCCCGCACTAGTTGTACAACCACTTCCATCAATAATATATTCCTGCTTTATAGGAATATGGTTCCTCACAATATCGAGGTTAACATTAAGCTTATCAATAGCATCTTTACTAACCGTTAACTTTCTAATTGTGTAGTAAAGATGGTATCTCATAATAGAGGTTATTATCTTTGGGATGGAATCGCTTTCACGAATATGTTCTAAGGATACTCCACTAAGATAGCTAGCTATATAAGCACCAGACAGCATTCTAGTGTATGGTATAGTATTGAAGGGAACTTTTCTTACGTCCTTATTAGCTAAATTAGGACCTTCATCCCAACCTACACCGGCACTGGGGAAGCCGGACATAAAATAACTATTTTCATTTACATAAATTCTAAAGTTGTTAAAGTTATATGGAAGACTTACAGGAGGTCTATACGTGTTAATGTAATAACCATCATCATTAATTAAAACTCGACTGAAGCCCAACTTTCTCTGATCGTAGGTAGGATCCCTTGGTAATACGAGAGGTTCGTACTCCTGAACAGCACCTTTACTATCCCAGAGTTGCGGCCATCCTTTTGGTTTTACGGGAGAGGATATTGTTAACTTGGTTGCAGTTGTATTTGGTAACTTTTTGGCTACCTTCGGTGGAGGTTGTTTCATATCAGTCATAGGTATGAACTGAGCAGGAGTAATAATTTTCTTAGTACCTGTGAGATAATATGTAAACTCCTTATCCTTCTTAAAACCGTCATATCTAATGTCATATGAAGATATACCGTCTAAATCGACAAACCAAGTGACAACTCCTATGTCACCACTACTTGTAGTCATGGCTTCAAACTTAAACCTCTTCATGTCAGCGTGAGGGTACTTTTTAATAAACCTAGCCCTCTCAGCATTCTCAGCTTTTTTACCAGCAATAGGATCAACATTATTTTCATCTTCCTTTCCATACTTTTTTTCGTAGTCTTGGTAAGACCTATACGGTGACTTCCCAATGTCTCCTCCACCTAGTCTCATTCTTAATAACCTAACGTATGTTATTAAGATGAAGTTCACAATTTTACTCCAGAGCTCGCACACTATTATATCACTACAGAATTCAGTTTTAACAAGCAACTATAATTCAGTCTTTGTGAAGAGAGTTTCAGTTTTCTGGGAATATTTCAATATAAGAGAACCAACAACTATTCTCAAGGTTAAAACAGCTGGTGGTGAAACTGACGTGATTGTCAGCAAGGGCTACTATACATTTGATAGTATGAGAAAATTACTTGAGAGACACGGTGTTAAACTAACCTACTTTGCTGAAACGGTATCCTGCCAGATAGAGGCAGTTAAACAGGATATCACAATAGAGACGCGATTACTGACTATGTTAGGTTTTAATAGATATAATAATCCTATGATCCTACTAAAAGGGAGGAGTTTGACAAGTGATAGCAAAGTTGACTTTAATAATGGTCTACGATACGTAAATATACACTGCAACCTAGTAAGTAACAGTTTTAACGTTAACCCTTGGGGAAGGCCCAGCGATGTAATAACAAGTGTTACAGTTCCAACTGACAGACCATTATTAGGCTCAGTTGTTAGTTACATTGACGTTGAAAGTAAGACTTCAGTTATTAAGGGTTCTTTCTCAGAACTTAGATTCCACATGACAGATCAAGACGGGAAACCTACTGATATAGGTGAAGTGCTACTTGAGATGTACCTTGAGCAATAAATTAGTTATTGGCGTCTACTAACGTAGTCGGTAGCCAGCTTACATTAGTTAATATAAGATGGACGATGATATTATGAAAGAACAAGGACTACGAGATATTTACTACAATCCTAAGACTGGATTCCAGACACCAGAGAAACTATATCTTAGAGCAGTATCAGATGGACTTAAAGTAACCAG